>JACBWW010000034.1:6592272-6678501 GCA_020086605.1 Lanius collurio | reverse complement strand
CCTCCCCGGCCCGCCCCGGCCCCGCCCGGCCGAGATCGGCGGCGGCGGCAGCGCGGGGGGCGCCGGGGGGTGCGCGGCCCTCACGACCGCGGGACTACAACACCCACAGTGCCCCGCGGCCGCCGCAGCACTGCGCGTGCGCGTCACCTCGGGTAACCCGAGAGGAGACGGGAGGGGGTGAGGGGAGCCATCAGTGACGTATCCACAGCGCGACGCGGGGTGACGCGCAATGTGCGCGCAGCGCGGGGTTTGTGAGGGAGGCCGGGTGCTCCCCGGGATTGGGAGCGGACAGGCTGCGACTGGACAGGCTGGGGCTCCCTCAGGGCCCCCGGGCAGCGCTGGGAGCTGAAACACTGAGGGCAGTGCTGGAAGTACTGGGAGCATTGTGGACGGTGGGGAGGACAGGCGGTACTGGGAAGTAGCCGCTCCGAGGGAGTCCCGGTTTCCTGCCCAGCGCTGCGGGTGCTCTTTCCTGTGGCAAATAAGGCGCGTTACCCTTTGTGTGAGGGCTCGGCGGCGGCTCCATGTCCCCTGCTGCTCCTCCCGAGGACTCCCGAGCTGGATGGCCGCTTACCGTTGGATGCTGAGCGCTCCCGAGTTCCGAATGCTGGCTTAACCCTGGGCAGGTGGGTGATGCTGGGGTGTGGGTCTCTGTTTTGGTGTTAAAATCCTTCTCGGAGTTGAAATGGAGGGGGCAGATGGTTGTGCCGCTGTACACCAAGGGAAAATTCTGCTTAGCCGTGATACTCAATTAGAAAATGAAAAGTTTTCTGTCACCTTGTTCAGGCCTGATGATGGTGACAGTTTATCTCCATATAAGCTGCTGACTGTTCTAATTTCTTGGGGTTGTTTTTTGGTTTTGTTTTTTGTTTGTTTTTTTTGTTTGTTTGTTTTTTTAATACAGAAGAGTGGAAAAAAATGGATGTGGTAACTGCTGGCCTGCAGGATAAATATCCACAGTGGATGCTTACAGAAAGCCCAGAGGAAGCTTCTTTGGGGCATAAAAAGGTAGGCCATGGCTCGGGGATGCTTTGCAGGCTGCATAATAACCCAACTTAGGAGCCACTGTGTTTAGTTAGGGAATTTTGATGTTCCTGCTGCTCACCCAGGAGTGTGGGTTCTACATCAGCAATGGTGGGGGATTTCTCATCCATATATGTTGAGAGCTCCAAAGGGAATGACCTGGAGTTGTGGCCTGGCAGGGGAATTGGTTCTGGGAAGGCCCTTCAGATGTCCTTCATGTGTTAAATATTCCAGAAGGTTTTGCAGCTCAGATGTGTCAGGTGAATTAATTGTTCATCAATTTTTGATGTCCCTCAAGTATTACTGTGTTCTTGGATTTTTTTTTGTTTGCTTTCTGTGTGTGTGAGCAGTTCAGTATAAAAATGCCCACGAGAAGGGACCATTCCTGTAACACCTAAAACAGCTTCAACAGTTAGAAAAATTAAGTAATGAGGGGGGAAAAGCAGAGGATTCAGTTCAGCAGCTTTTATTCCACTAAGTGGGAGTAAATTATTAGTTAATTAGTAAATAATTAGGAGCTTGGATATTCATAATTATCAGGTGGAACAGTAATAACTTTTACCTTTTGTTCAT
The DNA here is from genome assembly GCA_020086605.1 of Lanius collurio. Classification (NCBI taxonomy): domain Eukaryota; kingdom Metazoa; phylum Chordata; class Aves; order Passeriformes; family Laniidae; genus Lanius; species Lanius collurio. The sequence continues at coordinate 6,676,905 of JACBWW010000034.1, read as the reverse complement.
TGAGTGCTCAGTGAACAAAGAGTTCTCAGTGAGAGACGCTGGGGCAGGAACCCAAATGTTTTGATAGAAGGTGTGTGTGAGCCTGGCTGGGATGGGTGTTCCTGGTGAGGACAGGTGTGGTGGGTAACCAGATCTCTCCCAAATCTCGTTTGCCAGAAGCCTGGTATCCAGAGGAGTGTTCTGGAGGATGGGCTGCCATTCCTGGAGTTCAGTGGCTCTGTTGTTTATAGCTACGAAGCCAGTGACTGTTCCCTTCTCTCAGAAGATATCAGGTAGCAGCTCATCTTCAGGTTTTTTTTATTTCTTTCCTTTGAGTGCTCCTTTCTTTTCGGAAGGGACTTGGCTCTTGGGAATAGTTTCCCATTTGGCCTTGTTGGTGGGAGATGCCAGTGCTGCATCTTTCAGTCCCTCAAAACAGAAGCTGTGAAGGCCATAGTGCAGGTTCCTTGCCTTTCACAGTATGAATAAGTCCATGAGCTTCAGTGACTTCATGGAGCAATGTTAATTCCTAACTTGGGACTGTATGTTTAAAGAAAAGACAGTAAATTCGAGGTGCAAATGTATGATTATTTTTCCCCTTTTTTCTGTGTAGCACAGCTCATGTTGTTGAGGGAAAAAAGGCTGTACAAAACTTACAGTGCTGTGGGATAAATAAAGGACTGTCTTTCAAGGCATCATGGTGTGAATCAAGAAGAACCTTTCAAGGGAATAGAAACAATTCCATCATTTTTTGCCTGTGGCTGTCCTTGAGGCCTGCATGGCCAAGTTTTAGTAGTGGGGAGCTAAAGGCCCTGTTGAGCCAGGGAAAAAGGGATTGGTGTGGGAAAAGAGTTTTAAGAAGGTTTTCTTTCCCATTTCCCTGCTCTGGTTTGTCTGGTAGTAAATCAGTTCATTTTGATGCGTTTGCTTTGCCCATGCCGGTGATGGCTGAGCAGCCTCTCCCCGTCCTTCTCTGCACCCACAAGCTGCAGTCATTTATAAATAATGTGCTCACCTGTTTGCAAGCAGATCTGCAGAGTTTTGAAGCGTTTCATGTGGCTCTGTGGATCAGCACAGAGGGGTTCTGTGTTGTGAAATGGTTTCTGTGCCTTGCAGGTGTGAAACGAAGGGAATCACAGCCGGTGCACCTTCCACCTTCTCGTAAGGTGACTTAGGGTTGGTGTTTTAAATGCTGGGAGAACAAGAGGTTAATGTGAGGGCCATCTGTTCCTTTCCAGGCAGAGTTTATCAGATGGGGCTGCTGTTGGGTTTGACATTGAATGGCCACCATCATACATGAAAGGGAAAATGGCCAAAACAGCTGTAATCCAGATGTGTGTCGCTGAGGACAAGTGTTTCCTGTTTCACATCTCCTCCATGACAGGTACTGTACTTCCTCTCTTATTTAGGGCATGAACTGCTCGCCATTTGTTGTGATTAAGTCTGAGCTTAAGCCTTGAGCAATGGCTAATATATCCTACTACATGGGGCAGTAAAAATCCAACCTTTTTCTCCCCTTTCCCACCTAAAATAAAGGGTTTTATTCTTCGAGTGATGCCCCTATGTTAAGACGACCTTAGCTTGCCACGTGTGCTTCAAAACAGGGTTCTGAACAGGGCAAAAGAGTCTTATGTGGGGATTTTTCTTCTGTCTGGGAGAAAATATTTTATTCCAGTTTTAAAAATTTAACTCTCTGCTCCTATAATGAGTTTTCTGTTTAGTGCCAAAATAAACAACCTAAATAGAGCAGACTGCAGTTTTTTGGGGTTTTGTTGTTTTGTTTTTTTTTCTTTTAATTTGGCTTCAACAAAAAAACCTCAAAAATGATGACTCTTGTGCTGTTTATTCTCAATACCTGCATTATATGACATTGGCTTTTCAGTTTTGGGAAAGAATACTGGGTACCTGGTGTGATGCAGCTGTGGGGAGAGAAGGGGGTGTGCTTAGCAGAGGCTGAATTCATTATGGATGTGAATAAAAGCTTCCAAATAGGGAAAATAGGGATGAGGGAAGGAGATGGCAATTTTATAACCTTTGGTTTAAAATGTTAGATTGAAACTATGCCTGTGAGAGGTTTCTGATTTCCCTGGGGGACTCATGCTGAGGTATAATAGCGATAATTTTAATGTTGGTGTTCAATCCTTTGTCATTTAGAGCAAATGGGGTGGAAAATTTAATTGCTGGAGGCTATTCCATCAGGGAGGCGCGAGAGCACAAAGGAAAATGATGTGAGGAGAGGAAGCTGAGGGAAGAAGAGCCATGAAGAGCTGAAATGCTTTTGATTGTGGCAAGGGAGATGTTTGTGTGCCGATGCTGAGTGTGGCTGTGTGTGGGCTGCTGTGTTGCAGCAAAGCTGGTGTTTCCTTCATGACTTTCCAAAATGCCTGTTCTTCTCCTGGATGATTTTCAAAATGCCAATGGGAGATGCACTTTGAACTGAGTGACTTGTGCAGGAACCAGAGTCAATTTCTGTTTATTATGGCAATATATTTGATCTGCAGAAATGCTGGCCAAATCACAATAAAAAGCAGTAAGTCTTAGCAAAAAAACTTTCTCCTACAGGAGGAATTGAGAGTTCTTGGATTGTGTATAAATGACAAAACCACACTTATTTATTTACTGGGAAGAGTGTTCATAATTTTTCATTTTTTAGTAGTTTTTTATTTCCTCACAGATTTATTGAAGCACTGTGACGTGTTTCTCAGATTGTAGCTTCTGCACAGTCTTCAACTTAGACTTTTTGGTTTTAGTTTTTTGTTAGTCACTCTTCTAGGAATGAGGTGGCAGAAATGGGGCACGAGTCCTCTGCTGGGAAGTGCCCATCCTTGAAGGTTTTAATGATGAATGACTCCCTCAGGTGAAAATCCCTTGTACGTTAAGTCAGCTGCCTATGTTGCAGGCTTTTATTTGATTGAATTCTACCTCTTTTGTGGAGGATTTTCTGTATTTTGCAATGGCTCACATGCTTTGGAAGTGCTGTAGTTTGTCTGCATCTCACAGCACCAGGCTGCTGCTGTTTGGGGGGTTTTTACCAGTCATTTTTTAATGCTTTGGGTTGGCCCTGCCATTTCCCAGTCCACAACACAGCCAACTGTGGCAGCAGCTGCAAATGTACCTGTACAGCAGCAGTGGCAGCCATCAAAGGGCAGAGATAATTGTGCTGGAATGACATCAGTGATGCCAAGTGTTTGTTGAAGTACATAAATACATATTGCAGGACTGAGAAAAGGTGATGTTTGAAGTGAAAACCAAGGCAGGTAAGGGCTGTGCTTGTGCAGTACCACGTGTTTGAAGGTACTAGATTTGCACTTGAGACTAATTCAGGGTATCCAGCTGTGGGGTCCTGAAGGTATGGATTTAAATAAGATGCTCTGAATTTTAAATGGGAGCAAACACACAGGGGAGGAAAAGGCTGTTATTGTTCAAGGATGAAGTGTCTGTGGCTGTTCCTCCTGTAGAAAACGAGATGAGAAAGCTGCCTGCTTTAATTCAGTCCTGTAAGCTTGAAAATACGCTTTGATCCAGGATTGCTGTGCCATCAATTTGGGAGAAATCAAAATATAATGCTCAGTATCTGTGTGCATCTTTGAACATTGTGGGTTTTTGCTTGCTGACAAGACTGACATGTTTGGGCTTGGCACAGCATCTGGTTGGTAAATTCTGTTTTCCAAATGCTGTTGTTGGAGCAGCCCAGCTTTAGCTCTGAGTGTGTCTCCAGAGAATCTGTGCTCCTGATGATTTCCCATGCTTATGGTTTAAACTGTTGCCCAGAAATGTGAAATAGCAAAAACTGTGGAGAAATGAGGTGGAAAATGGCAAAATAATATTTGATTTCATGTCATGAACATTGAATTCTGAGAATTGAAGTATTTTTTCCAGTGGGGGGGTGTTGCCTTTTTGTTATGTGATTTAACAATCAGAAAGACAAATAAGGTTTTCGGTTGTTTGGGTTTTTTTTTTTTCACTTGGTTTGTCATGAGGTTGCTTTTATGTACTTCAGGTATTTTCTTCTTGCTTGTCTGCAGATGATCCATCACTGCCAGTTGATGTTTTCAGTTATTCCAGGGAGAGGTCACATAAACAGAGAAACTTTGGTGGCTTTTCCTTTAAAAGCACAAGGTTTTGGAGATGGCCTTTGTGCTTGGATTTTGTCATTTCCATTAGACTTTCTGGCATCTTCCAGTATTTGGTTTCTCATATTTGGGCTTAATCTATTTTAGGTTTTCCCAAGGGACTCAAAAGGCTGCTCGAAGATGAAACAATTAAAAAGGTTGGCGTAGGAATTGAGGGAGATCAATGGAAGCTGATGAGTGACTTTGAAATCAAACTGAAGAGCTTTGTGGATCTGGCTGACGTTGCTAATGAGAAAGTAAAACTTAAAACCTTTTTGTTGTGGGAGGGAGTCTTGTTATTGTGCTGTGCAAAAGGAGGCTTCCTTGTCTTCGTAGGAGTTCAATTGTGATAGCAAATGTGTTCTGTGGAATAAAGCAGAGATCTACTGTAACTTATTTAGAAACTGTTTAAACATCTCTCAGAGCCTGCAGAACAAAGTACTGTCTTTCCGTGAGCCAGTTTTTAATCAACATTTGTCCCCTTTTGGGTCTGTTCACTTTTAGTATTTACAAGATGGAGCTTTTGAATTCAGATGCAAGTGCTTTTCCTGTAACTCTTAGTGATGGAAATGGCTGGATTGTTCTGCTGTCCCAGCAATGGCTGAACCTTATAAATGGTACAAGAAGGCAGCCCTGCTGCCATGGCCTGCTGGGTGCTGGAGGGAGGCATCAAGGTCTTCCTTAAGTCCTCCCTGCAGAGGTGTTTCTGCCCCACAATCTGCAGCTGTAGAAATACCATGATTTCTAGGATTCTCAAGCTGGTGTCACCTCAGCTCCAGTGTGGGTGCAGTTTCCAGCACCTGGTGACCTGTTGTTTACAAACTGTGCTGTGTTTGGCCCACCCTGAATTTCAGTTCTGTTTCAAAGATTGTTTGATGCAGGGATACCTCTGCTATCTTTTTAGGGAAGAGAGCCAAAGGTTCATTGCCTTCCAAATCATTCTTACTTCCAGCACATCTCTTAAAGCTTTTATTTCTGTGTACACCAGGCTTTTCCTTATCTGTGCTTGGTGTCTCCACACATTTCCCATTCCTTCTGTGATGTGGCACCAGCATTTGGTGCAGTGCTTTCCATATGAGCCATTTTAGAGTTTTGCTTCCTACTGCATTAGAAATGGTACAAATTAACTGTTTTGCTCAAGCAATAAGAGGAGCTGTTATTTCTCAGATTTGGAGTTTCCTCAGTAACCCCCCTTTCGTTATTGCCATCATTCAACTCAGGATACTTTGTTATGAAGATGAGCAATGTGATCTCTGATAGCAGCTTAAAAGTCTTCTGCTAAAGAGGAAACAAACCAAAAATAAACTTGAAAGAGAACAAAAGAACAGGGTTATATATAATGGCACAAAAGGAGGAGAAGGGCTGAGGGAGCCTAAAAAGAACAGTTGGGAGCTTTTTTTATACCAGATTGAAGGCAATGAGCTGATAATGCTGCACTGCTGCTGTTCAGCTCCACAGTGGTACATGTTTTCCAAGCTGAAATAGCAACAGGCTGTGCTTACGAGGCCTGGATCCTTGGGCTCTGAAGCAAAGTTTCCCAAACTGGCTCTCGAGACAATAGTGTGCAGCAACTGTGATTGGCAAGGGATTGCAAAAGCAATTGGAAGCAGCAGCGTGGTGGGGTGGCTTTTGGAGACTTGGGATGAGCTGCTTCCCAGCACTCGGAATAGCGGTTAGCGTGGGCTATCGCTGTGCTCTTCTGCTTTGTGCTTGTCTTCAGGCTGACAAAAGATGTCCAACACTCACAAGCAGGCTTTAACATTCCTGTGTTTTTATTAGCTAAATCCCTGGTGTTTGATACTGAGTTTTTCTAATTAGAAAGGCAAATAACAGAAAAATCCTGGAGGAGAAAGGGGGGGGGCGGGGCTACTGTTTACATCTAGGGCTTTTATTTTATCAACCCAGATGTTGTTTTGTACAGATACTTCATATTTTTGATGGTGTTACAGCACTGAGAAGAGTTACTGCTTTGAAAAACAAAGTATGTTTTGACTAACCCAGAGCTCTTTGCTTCTAACAAGGGATTGAGTACACTTTGCTCTTTCTAGGGAGGTGCAGGTGCTTTCCTTTTTAAACAAATCATCTGCTTTTGCTGTTTTGTTTGGGTTTCTTTCCCCAGCTGAAGTGTAAGGAGATGTGGAGTCTAAATGGCCTGGTGAAACACCTTTTTGGCAGGCAGCTGCTGAAGGATCAATCTGTCCGCTGCAGCAACTGGGAAGAGTTTCCACTCAATGAGGAGCAGAAGCTCTATGCAGCCACAGATGCCTACGTATGTACCACAAGGGATCCCTGTTCCAACCTCTGGGAATAAATCCCTTCCCCAGTGTGCTCTTAGCTGCTGGTCGTGTCTTTATTCCCTTGTCTGCAGGTGTTCCCTTTAGCTTGGTACCATTTTTGGATGCGTTTCCTTCTGGTTTTGTCATCTTTCTTAGCTGCTACTGAACCCAAATCCTGTTCAATATAGATTGTGAGGTGAAATTCTAAAGCAGCATAGAAGAAATACAGCCTTCACTGGTGGCTAATACAGGAGAACCACAGTATGGATTATCAGGAAGAGCTCAGTTGCATATAGGTTTTGTGGTTCTCTAGAAGCCCCTGCTTTTTCATTATTTTGGATGAAGTTTGGTTTATCTGCAGTTCTGTGAAGAGTTTTACCAATATGCTGCTGGGTGTGTGATTTGCTTCCTGGGAGAAAATCATTCCTTACTGTAGGAAAAAGAATCCCTTCAGGCTCCTTTATTGAGGCTTAGAGAAAGGGAAGTGGGACAGTGGTTTCTCTTCTGACTTCTAGTTTAAAGTTCAACCATGGAGAGTTTAGCACCTGTAAACACCCAAACCTAAGAAGAAGAAGAGAAAGATGTTAAATTTTTTTGTGCCTGATTGAGCTTTTGTAGCCAGTTTTTTTCCAGGCAGTGCATCTTTCCCACTATGCTCTGTTCACCTGGCCTAGCTTTTGGAGCCTCACAGGAAAACATGAGGGAGTACCTTGTTTCTTTTCCAACACGTCTAGCCTAATTAGCACATTGCTGGCTTTAGGCTGTATTTTTTTCTGTTAGAACTCATTATTCATACCAAGGGAAATACTAAACACACCAGATCCATCTTGGTAGGTTTGTAGCTCTTCTTCTGGAGCATGACATGAAATCTGAATGAGGTGAGCAGGTGGTGGGACTGGGAGCTGAGTACTGGGAGCTTTCTCTGTGCAGCAAGCTTGCTGAGATTAACCCCTCTGGGATCTGTGTAAGAGTATCCATTCCAGAGGGAGTCTCAAGTCAGCATTTGGCCCTTAGTGTAGCATTCTGTAATATGTAACCTGGTCCAGATGGACAGTGGAGCCAGGGTAGTGATTAGTATGATGTGAGCTGTATTCCAGTTTGGAATTCTGCTGGTCGCATTGTATTGGTGCCACGCTTTGCCTGATTAACTCCTGATGAATTTTTTTTTGTTGTTGTTTCTTCTCTGTGGAGTACTGAGTACTAATTATTTCCTTTCTCTCCTAGGCTGGTTACATTATTTATGAAAAACTGAAAAATATGAATAAAAGTGATGGGAAATTATTTAGTATAATGAAAGGTAAGTTGTCCATCCAAGCATAATGAATTTATTCCATGTACAACTGCATATTCCACTTCCCAATATAGTATCAGGATTGTTTGGCTTCTTGGTGTTTGGAGATGACTTGCAGAGGGAGCAGATAGTAAAAACTCTTGGATGCCCAGGGTAACCATGCTCTGTGCCTGTTTTCCATAGTGGTGTAGGAAGGCAGTCTTAGGATGTTGTTTGTTTGTGTTTGTCTCTGCTGTACAGAGATGGGAAGAATTCCTGCTGTCATTCCGGTTTGTTTATGGAAACACTTCAGTGAGTTAATTTCAATGCTGCTGATGCAGGGACAAATGCGTAATTTAAAATGAAACAAGGCCACAAAACAAACCATGTTAGGAAGTAATGTTTTTATTGAGGCGTATAAATAGGACCCAAATGTTTTAGAGCAGCTTCACATTATTTACTTCATCAGAGAAGATTTTAAAATCTTCATTTTTGTTCAGTTCTGTTTCATAAAGAAGATATTACAGGTAGCTTAAGGCTGAAAAAGAGGTGGTAAGGAGTTTGTTTCCTTTTTGTTTTGGCTGAGTTTTACTTTTCTGTCAAAGGCAGAAGTGGCAGTGCTATCCCCTTGATACAAGGTGCCGGTTTTTGGCCATGGTTTAGTCCGTGTTAGCTGCTCTTTTCCGAGAGCCAGAGGGAAGCAAGGAGGGATCACTTTGCAATGGTGCCGTTGTGTACCTGTTTTCCCTGAGCATGTGTAATGGAAGAGATGCAGTGCTAAGTACGTGGAAGCTTGGCCTGATTCTCTGTGCTTGATTTTCAAGCCCTGGAAAATGCTGTCTTACCAGCCCTGGAGCTTGCAGGAATGCAGTTGTAGGAATGTGTTATTTACGTATAGATGGTAGACCCCAATAATTACGGAATTACCGATTGTTGCACTTGTTATAGATGCCACATCTGAGGGTGTGAAGGAGCGCTTGGCTTCTCTGGCTGAAGAGATGACAGACCTGGCTTCTCACATCCCTGACTCTTCTGGACAACTGGAAAACTTCCAGAGGTCAGTTTTTTGCTGACTTGTCTCTACCTCCACAATCGGTGTTTTGCTTTTGATCTCCGAGGTCCCCCACAACAAAGTACATGTGTGTGAACAGACATCTGTTTTCTTTTTGTTCTTTTCCAAGAAAATGTAGTTTTTTATATGTAGGAATATGTGTTTTCACTTCTATAATTGCAACAGATTTGACACTGAGCTTGGCTGAATTTTGTTCTGGAGTGTAGTAACTGCCTCTGTAATTTTGTTTTACCTTCCTTGATTTTACGTCCTAGGGCTGCAGAAATACTAGCTGAGATATCAGAGAATGTCAGTGCCTTAAAAACCACCCTGTTGGGCTCAGGTTCCCCTTCTGTACTGGAGACAAGCCATGGTGCAACTACAACACATTTTAAAGTCAACTCAGCAAATGTCAAAGCACAAAAAGTAGAATGTGCTGAGCAACCTGAAGGTGACCTCAACATCTGCTCTGATGCTACGCTGGCTGCCCTCTGGGAGGGAGAAATGAGTGGAAAGGAGGCGCAGAGAGGTAACGCTGCTCTGGAAAATGGAGCTTCAGCAGCCAGATTTACAGACGAAGAGGACAGAGATGACTTCATGTCCCTGGACATTACTGAGCAAGAGCTTCAGTTCTTGGAACGTCAGGCTGCAAAGGAACAGGTCACTGAAGCCGCACCTGAGGTAATGCGAACTTGTTACATTCTAATGTTTCTTTCAGATATTTTGTTTTTAGTGGACTGGCCTCAGAGCTGAATGTTGAGCTTAACTATCTTGGGTAAGAAGTTAAAGCATACAGAGAAGTAGCTTATGGGAGGTACAAAGGGTTGGAAGGTTGTGGGTAAAATAGAGATTAGTTCGCTGCTAAGAGAATTGTGTTGATTTTGTAGGAGGCATGTTCCACAGACAATGAGCAAAATGTTTCCTGTGTCATTGAGAGTGATGAAGAGCTGGAAATGGAGATGCTGAAAGTGAGTGCCTCAGGGTTTATTTTTCAACTTTTTTCTAATGATGTAGCTTTGGGATCACAGTGGAGTGGAGCACGGTTAAGGGGAGAGAATATGAAGCAAAACGTTGCTTACAGATGATGGGCAGAATAAACACACAGACACCTAAAGAATTCAACTTGCTTGGACTGGGTCATCACTTTCATCCAGTGGCATCTTGACTATACCAGCTTAGACTTGATCCACCCACTAGATTTAGGTTGCTATAACTACGTTAAATCTTAGTTCTCATATCATATTACCTCGGATGGGCATTTTATCTACCCTTTCATGCTCCAAAATAACTTTTTTCTTCCTAATTTCTCAGTCTCTAGAAGACGTAGATGATTGTGAAGGAGTTTTACCTGAAGGAGAGTGCAGTAATGCCAGGAAAACTCCTGACACAGAAGTGGATGTAGCACCAGATGGTGATGAAGATGAAGGCATTGAGGAAGAGGAGGAATATTTTGGTATGGTGTTTTTAAAAAGTCTTAGTGCATGATGAAATAAATCTTTGAAAATCACTGTCTGTAGAAGCAGCTGTGGAAGCGCGGTGACTTTTAGTGGCTTGTTTCTCAAACCAGGAAGATAAAGCTCACCTGGCTTTCTAAGGAACAGCCTGGACTGTCTCCAGGTGAAAATGTCAAGGTGTGCTTGGCAAAAAAGAGCGAAGTTCTGCCATCATCAGCTGATGTCTGCTTGGTGGGAGTAAAGCTGATGTGGGGGAGTGGAGGCTCTGCAGACCTGAGGGGACCTAAAAGAACACAGCAAGGGGGAGGTGACACTTCCCCTGTCTGCTGCCTTTGTTCTTCTCCTGTTGCTGCTTCATGGCAGACTTGTTAAGAAATTCTGCCTTGGGAGTGATTTTGACCTGCTTTGGGGTTGTCCCTGTGGAAAGAAATCCAACGGGGAAAAGAAGCAGAAATGTGAGGAGAAGCACACCTTGTCTTGTCTGGATGAACCTGTTCCAGATGACGCAGTTATAATGCGTTACAGTCCTATTGCTTTATCCCATTAATCAAGCCATATGTTCTCCTCCTTGTGCAGGCTCTCTCAGGAACCTCTGCTTTTTTAATCCTTCATTCTAGCTTGAAAGTATCTTGAGTTGGATGGCTCTCTTTTCCCTAGAATTGCCCAAATTCTAACCCCTGGGTGTCATGCACCATGAGTAGACTGTTGTTTGTGGAGACAGTGCTTTATCTTTTTTAAATTTAATCCCAAATGAGTGTTTTCTCCTCTCTCCCACTAAAGATCCACTGCTGCCAGAACCTGGAGAAAGCCACATCACGTGTCTGAAGACCTATTTTGGGCATTCTTCATTTAAACCGTGAGAATATTTTCTGTTAAAATGGACACTCTGGGGTATGCGTTCTTGCTCTTCTTCCAACCTGGATGATGTTTTTGTTACTGCTTAATTGAAAAAATGCCAACAAACAAATCCAGGTCTTGTTGGCAGTCTCTTGTATTGAAGATAATTGATCCACAAACACTGTGAGAACTGCAGGTATTATTTGTGATCTCCTGTGAGTGTCTGCATCAAGTGCTGCCTACCTGAGTCCTGTTAGAGATCCCCACTCTGGCACTCGTGGCCCTGCCCGCAGTACTTGGAGTATCTGAGTGGCTGCAGTGTGCTAAGACAACAACTTTAAGGCAGCCTCAAGAGTCCCTTTAACCCACTGTTCAACAGAATATGCAGTTTCATACAATTTCCTTGTTATGTGTGGTGGCAAAAATCAAATATTCCCCTTTGTTTAATTTAAAGGGTCCAGTGGAAAGTGATCAATTCTCTTTTAGAAGACAGAAGAGATAATCTTGTTGTCATGGCAACTGGTAAGTTACCATTGCATCCTAAGAAACAGCAAAAAGTTGTTCCATTTTTGGGGGAGAGTAGTAAAACAAACACAACTTGGTTTTTTGGGCTCACCAAGGGGTTGGAACTGGCTGTTGTAGCTGCAGAGAAAGCAGTGTCTCACTTCTGCTTGTTTTTCCCTCTCAGGCTACGGAAAAAGCTTATGCTACCAATTTCCTCCTGTTTACACTGGACACACAGGAATTGTCATCTGCCCTCTTATCTCCCTGATGGAGGACCAGGTGCTGCAGTTGACGTAAGTAACGCGGTAGCAGTGGCCCGGGGGCTGCTGCTTTGTTCCCATGGACTCGCATGGGTTGTGCCTGGGGCGTTTCTGGGTGTTTCACACTGCAGCTCGGTGTACAGCAGCCTGTTCGTGTGTCAGCTCAGAGCATGTGCCTCTCAAGCAACACACACGGGCTGTGTCAGCAGTCTCAGATCCCTGGATTTGCCGTGTAGGTGAACCAGAGGCTAAGGTTGCAAAGGATGGATGCTGGTGAGAGGTTTCTGAAGGCACTCCTTTCTGGATTCACGGGCCTTTTTGTGTCCAGACCAAAGTGACGGGGCTGTTTGAGGCTGTGAGAGTCATGTCGAAGTTTGGTAGGGCTTCCTTTGGGTCTGAGAAGTGACATCTGAACCAAGTATAGCTGGAAGCTGCAGGCAATCCAGATCAAAGCTACAGCACAGGCTTTCAAGAGGGACAGTGTAATAGGTCTCCTAACACCTGGCCTCTTCACTTCTTAAGAGATCTGAGGGGGGAGCTTGCGGGTGACACCAAATCACTCTGACATAAGCAGTTTTAGGCATTGTCAAGATAAATCTCTTTGATTTTTAATACCTGATAATGCTTTCTCTACATGTACTCACTTCTTATTGTAAGAGCTATTCGCTTCTGACACTTCTTCACTGAAGCTGTGGGAATCATGCTGAGTTGTCTTGTTCATTCCTGCCTTGTCCAACAAGGGAAGAACAGATGTTTTGTGAAAGAGGGCATATGAAGATGTTTTGAAGTGAAAAACATCAGTTGTGTGTGGCATTTTCTGCTGCACGTTGTGGCTGTGTTCAGGTGAATGGCTGGACAGCCTAAGCTCCTCAACTCTTACTCAGCAGGGTGTCTGTTCAGCTGCTGCTTTGACTTTTCCACTGTTTTCCTCAGTGGGAGGGGTTTATTCACTACCTTCCCAGTGGGTCATTCGTTTTGAAGGCCGAGGAGACTGAACTTCTACAAACTACAGCAGCTTGTCTGTCAGTCTGGCTGCAGTTTGGACTGAGCAACTGTAGAAACCAAGGACTCTGAGACAACGCAGCAAATCCCCGAGTTAAGAGGTGAAATATGAATTGGTTGAGCTGGTGACTGTAATGTCATTAAAAATCAGCCACCTGATTTAAAATTAGCAGATGCAGCATAAACAGCCCACAAAATATTGAACAAGGTAAAAAATCATGCAAGGCATACATCCAAGTGTGAGGAACTGCAGCAGTGAATAGTTATAAAAAATACATTTAGCATATTCTTTTGGATGTTTTATTTGTGAATTTGCCTCCTGTGCCAGGAAAATGGTCTTCTTTTCTCTCATTCCTAGTTGTACTAATCTCGTGTGTGTCTTGGGGAGACAGCTGGAGGGGAAGTGGAAGAGCATTTGGGTGGCAGGAAGAGCCATGCACCACTCTTGCTTTTTTAAAAGGTGTTTCACACAAAGATCCTTGAAGAAAGTAGTGTGTGACCTCACAGCTTGAACTTCCTTTAGAAATGCTGGCACAAGCTGGAAGCTAAAGCTTGGAGAGGGAGTCTGTTCATGACTGTGTGTTTTATTTCTGCAGAATGACAGGGATTCCAGCTTGTTTCCTTGGCTCAGCTCAGACGAAACGGGTCAAGGATTCTGTCAGAGGGTGAGTTTTAGCCAAGCTTTCTGGTACTGTGAGCTGTGACATAGGGGTGCTGCAGCGGGTAGCATGTCTCCCTGCTCCATCATCACTGAAACTCCTGGTTCTGGCTCAGCCCTGGAACCTGGCACTCGGGATATTGTTTGCATTCACCCAGGCTGAGAGTGTGGGAGGCTACAGCCACCCTCCTGTGCCTGCTGGCTGGGGAGATGGGGCTTATTTACTCAGCTGTGTTCTGATTTATACCTGATTTTAGTCAGGTTTTAGACCTATATCTGCCATCAACACAACAGTCCTTTCTTATTCTAAAGGCTGGCAAATCTGTTTTTCCTTTTCCTGTAATGCCTTGCTTTCCTGTGGTTCTGGAATGTTTTCTATGGTCTTTGCTTAATTCCTCTTGTTCCCTATCAGAAAGCTGTTCTTGTTCTCATATTATTTTTCCATGCAATCATGATTTTACTGAATTTAGGTGTCTGAGGTTTTCTTTTCTGTGACAGTGTATTTTTTTCTGGTCTTTCAGGGGTCAGTATAGAGTCATATACATGACTCCAGAGTTTTGTTCAGGGAACTTAGAGTTACTTCAGGACCTTGACCAAACTGTTGGTAAGTTGGGGATAAGATTATGGATGAGTTGGTAGGCGCCTTAGATTGGTAATTATGTTTAAGCCTTTTTAATATTTGAAGAATTTTCACCCATTTCTTGGTGAGTGTAGTGACACCATTTATTCCCACTCGTGACACAAGATCCTGACACTGATGAAAAAATCATGTGAGTGTTTGTTTGAGACAATCAGGCTTTGTGTTGCAATCCATAAAATATAACAGATGACATCTGTAATGGTTATTTGTGACTATGATTGAGAAGCAGTGAGGGGGAAAAGGCCCTGTTGAAACTAGCTTGGGGTTTTGATCTACCTGAGGGAGTTTGGATGTCTGGAGCTTGGATTGTGGTGGGGGGAGACTAAAGGTTCTTGGGTCTTTTTTATTAAAGAGGACTTAAAGTTGGTGCAGCAGAAAGCATTCCAGGAACAAAAACTGAAGCACTGCTGGTCACTTCTCAGGAAAGCTTGAGCTTGTCTCTGCTGTGTTTTTGTGTCTCCCAGGTATCACCCTCATAGCTGTGGATGAAGCTCACTGCATCTCTGAGTGGGGCCATGACTTCAGGAACTCCTTCCGAAATTTAGGCTTGTTAAAGAAGACCCTGCCTTCGGTGAGGTTTGGATATGTTTGGTTTCTGAAACAAGAGAAGGGTTTTGTGTGATAGTTTGGAAATATCGGCCTTTTAATGTCGGGCTGTGGGTATACTGACCATGCTGGTTTGGAGTTGGAGCAGTCCCTGTCAGTGACTGGGCTTTGTGGTTTTTCCTGATGTTTAAACAAAGGATGTTCTGCGCTTGGACTGCCAGAAACTCTAGGAAATTTAAACTGCTTTGGATCCCTGTGCTGAGGAAGACAGTGTCCCTAAGCTTCTGGTTTAATATTGGGGGATTTTGTTTTGCCTGACTGAGTGGCTTGTAGGAGCATGCAACTGCTTTCTAGACACTCCTCAAGCAATTATTGCCTAAGCTGAAATATTTAGATCTGAATTTAACATGCTTTTATTGGAAATGTCATCCTATGTTCCTTAAATTTAGCTAATCACATCAGTGAATTACCGTGGACTTGTGAAGGATATGTTCAGAATAAAACTTGGTATTTCAAGGGTTCTGTCCCTGTCTGCTCTCTCAAGAGCTTTGGTCTAAAATGTTCAAGAAGCTGTGTATTAACTGTATTTTTCGAATGACTGAACTTATCCATTGGTAAACACGTTAAAGTGCCTTGTTAACATCCTACACGAGTTGGCTCCAGAGGTTTTTCATTTGAAAAAAAAAAAAAATCAGTGAGAGGTCATGGCTGATATCCTACTTCTCTTTGCAGGTCCCCATTATTGCTTTAACTGCAACTGCGAGTCCCTCGATTAGAGAGGACATAGTGAAATGCCTGAACCTGAGGAATCCCCAGGTCACCTGTACCAGTTTTGACAGACCTAACCTGTACCTGGAAGTTGGACAACAAAGTGGAGACATCTGTAGGGATTTAAAGCAGTTCCTAACCAGGAAAGGAAGGTTAGGATTTAAACCTGGTTTTGATGCCTCATACGCCTTTTTTTTTTTACAGGCAGGTGGCATTGTTTGTTCTGTATCTTTGCATGTTGTTGTTGTTATTTTAAGCAGTTCTGTGTATGAGTTTGAAGGCCCCACTATCATCTACTGCCCTACAAGAAAGGCCACTGAGCATGTGATATCTGTGCTGAATAAACTCAACGTAGCCTGTGGTACCTACCATGCTGGAATGGGGAACACGCAGAGGAGAGACACCCACCACCGCTTCATGAGGGATGAAATTCAGGTATGTAGGAAACAAAATTCTCTTGCTCCTATTTAGAATTGCAGAGTTTCTGGTAGAAGAAAATTTTGCAATCTCAACCTGTGTTACCCATGTCCTCTGTCTGTAATTCTGGGGGAAGAAATTGCTGGTCTGTGCTGACATGAATAAGATTCCTAGCTTATCTTTCAAATTTCTGTACTAATTTCCTTGAAAATGCATGGTATCCAAGGAAAATGGTGGTAGTTGGAACAAGATGACAACTTGTGTGATCTGCTTCTTTCCTATGCAGCAGAGATGTCAATCCTGGGACTTGTTGTGTTCCTTTCCATGATCTATTTTGTGCCTGTTGAGAACAGCTCCTTGAAAACACTCCTGCATTTGCCACAGCACATCATCCCTCTCATGTCTGTAATCCTGTGGCTGTGCTCTGGCAAACTCAGACTCAGCACTGTGGGTCTGGAGCTGTTGTAATTCAGGCTGAACTTTGAGCCTGTTGGCGGCAAATTGACACCAAGTGTGTGAGCATTACCCCAGGTGTATTCCTTGGCATGGCTTGAAGGCACGTGGCTCCTGTTTTGCAGTGCGTTGTGGCTACGGTGGCATTTGGAATGGGCATCAACAAGGCCGATATCCGGCTGGTTATCCACTACGGCGCCCCGAAGGAGATGGAATCCTATTACCAGGAAATGGGGAGAGCCGGGCGCGACGGGCTTCCTGCTGCCTGCCACGTCCTGTGGGCTGCGGCAGACCTGGTCTGTAACAGGTAAAGCTCTGGGCACAGCCCTTTTCTCCCTCCTCAGGGCCTTTTGCAGTGGGTCACTGCAGTTCACTAGCCTGTGGGCTTGGAAGAACCTCTCTGTCTCCTGTTTTACCCTCTTTGGGATAATATTTAGAGGAATATGACTAAAGTGCTCTCCTGAGTATGCCCCGTGCTCTGAGGATCAAGGTTGTGGAGAAGCAGGCAGGCAGCTTGGGTCTGGTTTTAGTAGGGTATTTTTTCTAGCTCTTCCTGGTGAATTAGAGAGCATTGCCTGGCAAATTTCATTTTTGGTGTGGGACAGGGGAATAGTGGTCAGCATTTAAGGCTCTGCATTTTTTGCTCCTGTCTCAGACGCCTCCTGAACGAGATCCACAATGAGAAGTTCCGGCTGTACAAGCTGAAGATGCTGGCAAAGATGGAGAAGTACCTGGTGTCCAATAGCTGCAGGAGGAAGTGAGTGCTGGAACCTCTTTAGTGCTTTGTCACTGCAGGCAGCTTTGATAAGACTGGGTCACAGCTGTGGGTTGTCACCAGAAGGCATTTTGGACCACAATGTGTTCTGCAATCACAGAATGTTCTATTCGATGTTAATAAGCAGTATCAAAAGTACAACCTTCAGCACATTTATATGTTTCCTTATTTGCTTTTTTTTTTAAAAAAGACTTTTTCTTTAGAGGAATCAAGGCTAAATAATTGGTTCCCTAGTGAATTAATTAATGATGCTGATTTCAACTCCATTTTCTGCAGTAAATCTAACGTGTAAATTCTTGGTCTTTCATTGAATTCTTTTCATTCCTTTGGGTAGAATCATCTTGTCTCATTTTGAAGACAGACAACTCCGAAAGGTTTCCTCTGGCATCATGGGCACAGAAGAATGCTGTGATAATTGCAGGTA
This sequence comes from Lanius collurio, assembly GCA_020086605.1. NCBI lineage: Eukaryota > Metazoa > Chordata > Aves > Passeriformes > Laniidae > Lanius > Lanius collurio. The sequence continues at coordinate 6,659,479 of JACBWW010000034.1, read as the reverse complement.
CAGGTAAGCTTTCGTCCCTGAAGACTGATCCTAGAGGTTATGTTCTCTAATACTGACTTACAAGGAAAATTATCTAAAAGAATTGACTTTCATGCATCTGATCTTGCAGCTGTTCAGCCTGAGGTTTATTTTTGAACAGCTCTCTAGCCTTTTGCTAATGAGTTGAGCAAGCCATGATAAGCTCTAAGTTAGGCTGTGGGAAAGCCTGGAAACAGAGCAGGATTGCAGTTCCTAAAAGGGGTTTAGAGCAGCGCCCTGAAATGATGAAAAACACTTCTGTTCATCAGTTTATGCCCTGTTAGGTAATTAATCCCAGAAGACAACACAAATGGTGTGTGGTGCCAGGTGTCTAAGGCTGAATTGCCCCAGTGTGCAGGGAGGTGTTCTCCTGTGCTGACATGTGCTCTTTTAACCTTGCTCCTAATTTCATGGATGTGCTGAGGGGGACTCAGGAGGCTGATAGTCACAGAGGTATGAGCAGAAACACCTTCCTCTCTTTCTTCTGTAGTTACAATAAAGCTTTCCCTGAAGTTAAAGGATTCTTTGCTCCTGCTGGTAGCCTGATGCTTTCTGATCCCTGGAAAAATGCTAGGCTGTATTGTTTTCTGGTGAAGTGTTACCAGCTCAGGAATTTCTCTCTGTCGAGGTTTAGGACATCTTTGCCTGGCCTCTACTACAACTAAGTAAAAAAAGAATTAAAAATATCATAATTTCCTCTTTGCAGCCACCTTGCTGTGCTAATAAAGATCCAGGCAGTGAATTTGTATTGCAGAACTGAAATAATTTGAAATAGATAATTTTCTTTTTTCTCCTTAGAACTGGTTTGTGCCAATAATTTTTCTGTGGGTTCTTTCAGTCAGTAACAAATCCATTAACAAACCTTACATAGCTTTTAATGGGGTCACTCTAGAGTCCTGGTTTTCCTTTTCCCTTTGTGTTCTTAAGAAACAGAAAAAAGCTTTTAAGTGCAATGAGAGAAATGTTGTGCATGCCCAAACCAATGCAAATACTTAAATGCTGAATTCAGAAGATTGGTTGGTGAGACAATGTTCTTAACAGCAGGTGTTGTGGAGAACTTACTGTTGGGTTGGGCAGTTGTCTGAGAAGTTACATTGATAGAAATATAAATGTGTCTTGAAGTTACATTGACGTAAATAATTAAATATGTTTAAATGTGTTGAACTAGAACTGACATTAGAGACCAAGTTCAAGTCAATCACTTGTGGTCATTTCATTAATCACTGGGATGATGACGTTTGGAGCAAAGGAGAGGGGACTTGATTTGCTTGTGTTAACTTTGGCTTCCTTTGTGCCTTTCAGAGGCTCCTGCCTTTCAGTCCCCAGTGACTTTGACGGTGGTTTGCAGGACTTTGGGAAGCAAGCACACCAGCTGCTGTCTGCAGTGAGTGCCCTGGGTGAGAAGTTTGGGACCAGAATACCAATTCTGCTTCTTCGAGGGTCTGTAAGTGATGGTGCAGCTCCTTGTGTGTGTTCTGAGGGAAGGGGCTGTGACAGTGTCTCTCTTAATTGATTATCAGTCAATACATGGATGTACATTCACGTCAATGTGTGTATTCCGTTTTTCTTGGAGGGACGGATGTTTGTATAGAGAGGTAGTCTTGACTTTGGGAAGCTGCTCAGCTCCACTCCCCATGAAACAAGCAATATGATTCTCCTTTAATTTTTAAATGAAAATGCATCATTTTGATTGTCTTGAAAGGAACAGCCTTTTCAGAATGAAGGATTAACATCTTGGCTCAATAGTTAGTTGGCTTATGTTTGAATGAAGCAATGGCTTCCACTGTAGCTTTGTGTTGCTGACTGACTTGGAGTAGTCAAGTGGGAAGTAGGGTAGCAGAATGAATATAAATTATTTCTATACACTTTAATTTTAATTGTTTTGAAATACTAAGCAAGAAACTCAGTGGAAATAACATTAGAATAAGAACAAAATCACTTTTTACAAACTGAGGAGAAAAAGAATGACCTGTAGTACTTGATAAAACTGGGTGAATCCCTTATTTAACCTTTTAATAAAGTTAAGCTGCTGATTATTACACAGGTGTATGTAGGGAAAAATGAACTTGTCACAGCCTTGTCAGAAGGTGGATTAGGAGTGGAATAAGTTAGAGGAGGCTCCTCACATACTGGACTTTTGGTTTACTGGTTGTAATTTAAGCTTTGCTGCACAAGGAGTGGACAAATCTGACAGATTGTTTCAAAAATTTCAGTGCTCTCAACGCTTGCCAGACCGGTACCAGAGGCACCCTCTCTTCGGCTGTGGAAAAGAGTGGCCAGAGAACTGGTGGAAACAGCTCTGCCAGCAGCTGATAATGGAAGGGTTCCTCAAAGAAGTCTCAGGCAAAACCAACAAGTTTGCAACTATTTGTGTGCTCAGCCAGAAGGTAATTCTGGTTGTGAAGTGACCCCCTGAGAGCTCCTCCTGAGTAATCCATAGCTAAGCCGTGTGGTTTATTTCTTACAGGGTAGAAATTGGCTGTCAAAAGCTGGATCTGCCTCAAATCCAAGTCTTCTCTTACAGTCCAGTGAAGACCTTAATCTGCAGAGAACTTCTACCAGGTAATTGTAGCACATGTTCTCTTGAACACTTTTTTACTAACATCAGATCTGTCTCTGAAACCTGCTTTTGGAGAAGGCAGGGTTGAACAGGAGGAGGCTTTGAGATCCTCAGCGTTCTGGATTTTTTCATGAAGAATGATGATTGTAATAGTTAATCCGTAACTTGATTTGCCAAATACATCCCTGTACCAACTTGAAATAAGTTTGCCTATCAAAATGTTATTTTTTGATGGGCAATGTCACTGCACAGTGAAATTAAGATGTAGTTAATTGTATTACAGCAGCAGACGTTCGCCAATGCTCTCCAGGCAGCGCTCCCCAAGCACAAAGGGAACAACACAGTCACCAGGCAAGCAGGTCTGTACCAGAACAACCCTCCAGCAGTGTGATCCATCCTTGCTCCTATTGAAAAAAAACCCTAACTTGCAGACATATCACAAATTAATGTTTTATCAACAGCAAACTCAGTGAAAAGATTGTAAATCGGCATTTGTCTTGTTTTTCTGGTTTTTAAAGGTATCTCTGTATGAAATGTTCGCGTATGACAGAAAAGGTAAAACTCCACCAAGAAGCACTAACAAACTTAACAGGTACAGTACTTGGAATTGAAGCAGATTTGCCTAATTTTGACTGTGTTAATGGGTATACTGCTTGTCGAGTGATCCTTAAAATGAGCATTCTCTTGTGAAGTGGGTGTGGAAATATTGAATGCATTTCAAAAACCAAGTGCCTAAAACTTGCTGTACACTGCATTATATTTCAAAATATTTTGTATTGGCAAGATTGAACAGTTAACATCAGGGAGCATGGAGGGTTCTGCCTTTCCACACTGGTCTGGAGAGGACTGAGACAAAGTCGAAGCTTCCTCAGGTCAAAAGAAATCAAATAACCTCTTGAAAAAACAGACCAAGTAGTTTGTTTTCCTGGCTTATGTGCTGCTTCAGATTAAATGAACCTTGTATTTCTGAGTGGATTCCTCCTTCAGGCCACCATTCTGGTGCTGGCAGATGACAGGAAGAGAGGCTGTGTCACTTGGCTGCAGTGGCAACTATTCACCTGTGTGAAGATGGATTATTTTAGGGGCAGTTAAAACCCAAATCAAGTTAGTTTGCACTGTACTGAGGAAAGGAGGCTCTTGGTCCAGCTGGTCTCCTAACAGATATTGCAGTGTAATCATGGCACTCCAGTCTAGGGTAAATGTCCCTGAGTACATGAGCCTGTGGACTGGGAGTTGTGCTAATTCCACTCACAGCACAGCAGCTGTGTCCCTGTCTCTGAGGGTTTTAAGGTGATCAGTGCTGTTTGCCAGGATTAATGTTCTCAGCCATGGGCAAAAATGAAAGGTGGGATGTCATAGGGGACAATTGACTTTTAGAGCTTGGTTTTGTTCAAGATACAGGAATCCAGCTCTTAAGAGACATTGGTGAGTTGGTTTTTTCTCCCCAACTCCCACAGACATGATTTCATCTGCTTGAGCTTTGTACAATAAGAGCGTGTTTGTGAGTTGCAGCACAAGATCAGGAAGTTGTGACACTAAGGACCAGCTCCAGTCCCGACTGGGTGCAGAGCTGGCATGAGGTGCTGTTGGAGCTGGCAAAATAGGCTGGGCTGCTGCTCTCCCACAGGCTTGAACCAAGTCCCTGAATAAACTCACGTGAAGCAAGACTTGCTCACAGTTGATTTTTTTTTTAGTGTTTCAGGGCGCTCACCACTGAAATCTCCTTTGAAGCCCCAAGAACCAGGTGTTTCATCCCGAGAAAAGGAACTAGAGGTAAACTTTTGTGGGAGAGGGAGGGTATCTCTGAATTGCAGTCAGCCTGCAAACCACAGTTGTCCTGTGTTTGGGCAGCTGGCTGGGACAGATCTTAAAATTACTGGGTTGTTTTGAATAGAAGTCACAGAATAGGGCTTAAATACACTAGGAGGGATCAGTGGATTGCAACGTTTTTTGTGTATTATTGGAAAGATAAGGGAAGTGATAACTTTTGCTCTTGTAACAATTATACCCATGAGTGGTGTAGAGCTGCTTCCTGAGAATTTGGCTCCTTCCTTCCCAGACTGCTTTGTATGGCAAGCTGCTGACTGCTAGACAGAAGGTAGCTAATGAGAAGGAAATTCCTCCAGCTGTCTTGGCAACCAATAAGATCCTGGTGGAGATGGCCCAGATAAGGTAAAGCCAGCATGCAGACATGTTGTACAACCTGGGGAGATTGCCAGCCAAGTCACAAATCCCTTTCCTGCTTGGATTGGGAGAGTGGGGCAGTTCAGCTGGGGAAGCATCTGAAGTGCCTCTCCCAGCTACTAAAAGGCATTGGGCAGCAGTTTTTTGGGAATGTCTCTGGTGTTGCATTCTTCATCCTAAAACAGGCCTACGAACGTTGAGAACCTGAAGAAAATTGATGGTGTGTCTGAAGCCAAGTCCACCATGTTGATGCCTCTCCTGGCTGAAATTAAGGACTTCTGCCAAGTAAATAGTTTGCAGGTATGATGAACCCTAGTGTCTTCTCCTTGGCAGGAGCATTAATAATGGGAGTTGTTCTGCAGCTATTGGACTCCATGGACTAGTCTTTCTGTTTCACAAAAAAATGCTGTGATCTAGGAATGGGAACCAAAAGCGTGTCTAGTTTTTTTAGTTGTTTTCAAGGAGTCTGTGTTGAGAAAGCTTAGCTCAAATGGAGGAGTTTCCCATGCAGACTGAATGCCACAGTTTGTTTTGATGAAATAGTTTCACATGGAATGAGGAATACATAAAACAATGTGTTGGCCTGGGCACTTTTTTCTGTCTGGTTTTCTTTTGCAAGATCCTTGGACAGTGCCATGCTTGGTTTTAGTAAGATGAGAACACGTGGGTGTCCATCTGGATTCCCTCCTTGCTTTAGTTTTCCCTCCCTTCTTTGCTCTCTTTTTTAAGAACATGGATTTGGGGTCAAAACCAGCCTCCAGACAGATAAATGATTCTGTTAATATTACTTCTTCAGATAACTTCAGATAATGGGAGGGTGATCCACCGGTTGTAACTGGGGTATAATTAATTTACTTCTGCTTTATCTCACTTAGACAGACACGTTCCCCCCATCTGAATCCAAGGTTCAGAAAGAAGCATCTCCCTGGAAGTGTGCTAGAACCCTTTCTCGCTCAGAGGAGGTCACATATATCCTGTTCCAGGAGAAGAATTACTCTCTGGTAAGCTCTTGTCTGTGGAGGCTTTTGATTTGCTGAAAACTGACAGCAGAAATGCTTTGTCTTGAGGAGGAAGATGTGCAAGTTCTCTTAAATCCTCTGCACAGTGCTGGGATGGGTTGCTTTAAAATTCTGAGGCAGTACCTTTCCTGGGAAATGGCAGATCCTCTTCCTTAACTCTATGAAGTAGTGGTATGGAAAACTGAGGTGGGATACAGTGAGTTTTTAATTCCACAGTAAGAAACTGAAGTTGCTTTGGCTTTTGCTTTGCCCCTCCCAAGAGTATGGGTCAGGTGGTCCACAAGTTAAAAGTGTACCTGTGGATGAAGTAACAAGAAACAGTTGTACAACTATTGATGGACAACTTGATGCTCTGTATCCACTAATCCTGATGATGTGCATAGTGTATGTATTCCTTGTGGAGAAATGAGTAGCAACTTGAAATGTGCTTTTTTGAAGAGCACAAGATTCCAGTTGGAAACCTGTTCTTGAGAAAAACAAGTTTGGGTCAATCAAGTTTGAGGTGCTTTTCTTCAAGGCAACTGTTCTAAGAGGAGATTTCATCCAGTGTTTGAAAATGAAGGCGAATTTGTTTTGATGCTGTTATCCATGTTCTGCATGGATGTTCTGTATTAAGTGGGCCATGGAAGGTCAGGTGCACCACAGCTCCTTCATCTCAACTAAGTTCAAGGTGAGGTGTTGCACTCAAGCTGTGAAGTAGTAGTTTTGAGACAGAAACACACTTGAGAAGCTGGAAGAGAAATGAGATAACTATTAGGAATCGTGCAGTGTTTTGGGGAGCTTTGTTGCGCTGCTGTGTGCAGGTGTCTCTGGATTGTTTTTTGGGAATGACACTTCTGCCATGTGAATCCCTTCTGCCTTTGTTCCCCAGTGGGCCATAAGTGAGTGCAGATCTCTGCCCCTTGCTGTGGTTGGCACGCACCTGTTCCAGGCCCTGGCAGCTGGCTACCCTGTGAGCGTGGAGCGAGCAGGTTTGACTCCTGGAGTTCAGCAGGTCATTATGGACATTATCTGCAATCCTCCCATTAACTCAGGTAAGCATCACTGACCGTACCTGGAGCTTCTCATGCCTGCTAGAATCCATCAGTCCTGGAAGGCTGGGGCAATGCCAGGGTCACTGCTTGCCTTTCAAGGCTGAGTTGTAAAATAACTCTTACCATGATCCATAACAATGGGGCAGCCCTTTACACATCCTTTGACTCGATGGTATGGAGAAGATTGAGACATCCCCCTTGCATCTGTATTTACTCAAATGTTTTTGGGAAAAAACATCAGCCTGACAAGGTATTGTTGTAAGTACTGGCATCCTCAGAAAACACACTGGGAATTTATCACATGATGTTGTAAGTCAAACTCTCTGTACATTTTTATCTTCCTATCTTTTCTATGCCTTAATCCGTCCTGTGCTTTAATGAGGTGCAATGAATGTATTTTACTACATAAGAAAACTGAATAAGGGGCATGAAGCTTAAAAAATTAATATTGCATTTATATTTTTTCCAAGACACTACCAAAATTCAAGAAATTAGAAAACTTACTCCTGCAAATATTGAGCTGTATCTGATCAAGATGGTGATTGCACTCTTGAAGAAAGAGGATAGAAATAAATCTCAGGATGGCTTAAGCATCAAAAGAAGGTTGGTGTGGCCTGAAGGGCAGCAGGAAAAAACAGGAGCAGATCAAGCAAGTAGGGGAGGTGCCTTGTGGAATAAAGCACAGGTTAGTAAAATGAGGTTATAAAACTGTTCTGTGCAGCTTAGCTGTGATTTGTTGCACACATTACGAGTTCTTCCCAGTATGAAAACTTGCATATGCTGGATCCTTCATAACAACCAAATTTGGGCTGTGCCCTTGCTTTGCTTCTGTGCATTGGTTCCTACTAACCAACCTGATGTGGGAAAAGAAATTCTCCTACTATGCAGGAAGTGGGAACGTTAAGAGGATGAAAAAGACAGAGGCAATTCCAGATAGCAATGTCTCAGTCTCTGGGTTTCTGTATTGCTTGAAGCTGCTGGGCACAGCCTGATAACAAGTGTCTGCTGGGGGACAAATCGTGGGAAATAAGGAGCTCTTTGTCGATGTTTGGGAAAATCCAGGATAGTCTGAGCCCTCTGCTGGCCTCTGTCACCCCAAGTCCCAGTTCAGGACCTCTTACAAAGGGCACCCTGCACTGAGTGGCACTTGGTGAAATAGTAAAAAGAAATACCATGCTCCAAATCCTGCTGCCTGTGCTGGGGTTTCATGTCTCTTCCTTACAGGGCTTTGGGCTGATTTCTTAAACACTGGCTCAAGCAATTTTTCAAGCATTGCCATTTTGCCAAATTGATTTTCTCTTTTCCCCGAGTGCTGTTTTGTTTCTACAATATCTGTGTCAGAGCCACCTTTTTCCTGCAGCTGACTTCCTGACAGTCCAATTGCCTGAGCTCTGATCATACTTCTTCCTCCTACTGTTAGCTCCTGGAGCTAATAATGGGAATGACATGCTATTAGTAATCAAATTAATATAATCCAAAAGAATAGACTGCAAATCCAAAAGCTAATCCAAACAGTCTTTATTTATTTCCCCTTCAGAAGATATCCTGGTTCTCATAATTCTCTGTAACAAGCAATTTCAAATCTCTTAATGGATTTTTTTGGATTTGAACGGCCTGACATTGCTGCTGCTTTTACAGGGTAATTTGATCAATCCAGCATCCAAGGAAGGAGCAGAGAAGCCCCATCTGCATGTGGTTCCTTTGACTTCAGTAAGCAGACAAAGCATGTGCTAAACTTGCCATGAGTGAGGATTTTGGGAACACAGGGATGCGCAGCTGATCAAAAATCTCAGCATGACTGCTGCAACCTATGATCAGCAGGATGGTATAAAAAACATGAGTATAAAATACATGAGTCTCTTGTGCCCACTGTGCTGTTTTTAACTGACACTTTAGCTGTAAAAACACATTGGAAAATATAACATTTGTGAGTGAGAGGTAAATATTTCAAGTTTTCAGAGCCATAGGGATGGAGGAAGTGTTTTTCTCCACTTAAAAAAAAAAGAAAAAAGAAGGCCCAAGTACAATTTCCAGTTGCTGTGCTTTTGAAATGCCTGAACTTGACTTGCTCAAATTTTCTTGTGGTCAAAAGAATAATAGGCAGTGTCCTCATTAAGCAGAGGTGTTGGAACTTTGTTGGTGATGGACTGTGACCCAGGTAACATTCTGCTTCCTTTCTGTCCCACGGGAAGACTGCAGGCAGCGTGGATGGCAGCCGGGCAGGGAGCAGGGGGGCGGCAGGCCCCTCAAAGCCCATCACCCCGGCCTCCTCCAAGCAGGCTGCCCTCGATCCCGAGGAGGAGGAGCTGTTTCCTGACTCTCAGCCAAAGGTGAGACTGCAGGAGCACAGCCCGTTTTTGCCCTGGAGTCTATAGGAACACAAGTTGTATGTGCAGACATTAAGAGGTTTTATCTAAAAGGGAGCTCATGTCTCTGCCCAGCACCACTTGTTGAACCTACTTGCTTCAGTTGGAAGCTGGATATTGCTGTGAGTGCAAATATTTCAGCCTTGGTTCTCAGAGTTTAATTCTTAATCCTTTAGGTACTTGAATAAATCCAACACCTTAAGTGAGGCCTAAGTCTTCCCTGAACAATTTGGACTGTTCATGGCTCCAGCTGGGCATGGATTTGAGGAGTAGAACTGTGCATATGAGCCAGGCTGTGAATGTGTGTTTCCTTCCATGTTTGTGCGTTTTTTTCCTTCCAGAATTCTCAGCCCCCTGCTAAGAGGCGGGTACCAGAATGGTTTGGAACCGTGGCTGCAACAGCTGGACCTGAAACCCAGACCAAGAAATGCAAAACAGAAACCAGAAAAGGGATTTTCAGTTGACTGTGGAAATCAAGATGATTTTTTTTACATCTTCTTTCCCATTGCCAGGAGCATTATCTGCAGAGACTGTTGCCTCTAAGAGGCTTTAATTGGCCCTGCTCTACTTTCCTTTCCTGCTGCTGCCTCATTTCTTCCTCAAGAAGCACTTTTAGGACTTCTTCACTGTGTGAAATGGGATGTTAATAAAAAGATTTAAATAAATATCTCCTTTGGGGTGTGCGCGGCGGGGGCTGAGGGCGGGCAGGCCCGGGGCGCGTTGCCATGGCCACGGCCGGGCCGTTTCCGGGGCGGGGCGCGCGGGGGCTGCCGGGAGCGGCATGGCTCGCTAGGCGGCGGCGGCGCGCGGGTGAGCGGGCGCGCGCGGGGGGCGTCGTGAGGGGACGGGGGCTGGGACTGGGAGCGGGGCAGGAGCGGAGAGCGGGGCGTGGGAGCGGCTTCCCCACTCTGTGCGCCGGTACCGGGGCGGCGAGGCACCGGCACCCTCCGGCCGGGTGTTTCCGGTCGCCCGCCCGCCGCGCTGCCACTTTGTTCCGTCCTGCCCGTGGCCGTGAGGTCCCTCGTTAACCTGGCAGCCGGCTTTCCTACCCTGGTACGACCGTGAGGGCTGGTTCGGCATTCCCGTTCACACTCTTTAGGATTCCGGTGGTGCACCGGCACCTTTACCCTGTTGTTTAAGTCCATATTCGGGAAAAGGAGGAGCAAACAAGAAATAAATTTCTCCCCAGGGATGTGGTCACAGCACCAATCCTGCCACAGCTCACGGAGCCTTTGGACAACGCTCCCAGGCCCAGAGTGGGATTTTTGGGGTGTCCTTGCAGGCCTAAGAGTTGGACTCAGTGATGGGACCCTGTGGGTCCCATCCAACCCAGCATATTCTGTGATAGAGATAATTCTGCTCCTAAAATACCTTATTGACCCCAACATCTTTTTTTCGCCTTTTCCCCGTGGCAGAATCATGGACCCCAGCTTGCTGAGGGAGCGGGAGCTGTTCAAAAAGAGAGCCCTTTCCACGCCAGCCGTAGAGAAACGCCCAGCACTCTCTTCGGACTCCTCCGCCTCCAAGAAGAAGAAAGCCAAGGTAGAACAAGGGGGCTCCTCCAGCTCAAAACAAAACACAGGTGGGTGGAAGTCTCCTGTCCAGCAGCTGCTTGGTGTTTCTCACTGCTTACCTTTAAGCTATGGTTTATTAATGTGAATTACACTACATCTGTGAGTTTTGCTGGTGGCTGCTGTTGTTCTTTCTCTTAAATTACCGCTTTTGTTAAGAAAGTCACTTGGATAATGTGAAAAAGTCATTCCCTACTGTGCATATGTGTTAAGCCTCATTCTGTGGCTTGTTTGCTGTTGCTCTGTTGGAGGAATCACTACTGCCAAAATTATTCATGAGAAACTGTGCTTTGGTTTGTGGATTTCAGTGCCTGCTGTATAAGCAGTAGCTGTGGTGTCATTTATTTTCTCTGTGTTTGCCATGTTGGATAGGCCCCGGAGCAACTTGGTCTAGTGGAAGGTGTCCCTATGGCAGGGACTTGGAACTGGATGATCTTTAGGCTCCCTTCCTGCCTAATCCATTCCATGATTCTGTGATTATTTCTGGCAAGACAGCACCTAAAACATTTAGGTAACTGTAAGTTGGAGTGTATCCTACATGAGACGGATTTTGCAAGGTACATCTTGCCTGGCTTGCATGTTGTAATTAGCAGTTGTCCTTGTTTTAGCTGGGACCTAAGCTTTGCTCTTGAGCACCAGGGATTTCAGACGTTTCTGCCTCTTTTACTCAGGAGTTGTGGTGTTTCCCTGGGATGGTGGCACTGATAATGCGTCTCCCAGTGTCAAATAAACAGTTAATAAAGCACCAAAAATAGTAGGAGTGTGTGGAAAGTGCGGCACCGGGGAGAGGATTTGCTCTGAAAGCAGTGGCAGTTCTTGAGTGTGCTTTAAAGGTCAGATCAAATGCCAGGAGTTACTGAACCATAAAATACTCTGTTGTGCAAACTCAGTCCATGCTCATATTTTGAATAATACCACGCGTGGCTCTCTCCTAAACTCCAAAAGAAACAGTAGAGCTAAAAACAACAGAGAAGAACGTCACGGGGTTTGGGAGGAGTGAGGCGGCTTCTGTCCCAGGGGAAGAGTAGGGAATTTGGGTATGTGTCTGCAGCTTCTCAGGCACCAAATAAAGTATCAGCCAGACATTCTAAAATAAATTAAGGGAGACCAGGTTTCCATCCATCCTCTTTCACACTCTCCAAATAAAACAAAATTCTGCGTGGGATATCCTAAGCTGTATCTCTGGCATCAGCAGGGTTTGCTGGCAAGGAGGGATGGGGAGTAATGGAGAGGGCAGAGGGTACAAATGCGAGTCTGATCTGGAGGATTTGAGCAGATAAAGAAGGTTTCCTTTTGTTTCTGTGGTTTTGGTGGGCTAAGGGTTTCTTTAAGTGCTTTGGTGGCTGTAAGACAATTCTCTTACACAAACAGGGACCCAATGTGGCTCTGAGGAAATAAACTTGGTCTTTTGTGCTGCTGGGTGTTTTCCAGGCAGTACCAGAAAGGTTTCAGCATTTCTATAACATTTTTATGCTGCAGAGTCAAAATCTGTGGCCTCAAAACCTGCTTTTTATTTGACTTGCCAGATGGGCAGGTGCCTGTCAGGATATGTGGGTGTCAGAGACAGGTCTGGGGAGGTGGAGTAAAAACCTGATGTTGAGGGATCTCTGTCCCACCACCCCAAAGAAACAAAAATGGAGGTGGTCAGTCCTAGTTTTGTTGGGCAGTGACCATGGAGGTGATAAATGGAGTCACAGTGTTTGTGTGTTGGCACTGATAGTTCCCGGGTGTGTATTTCCCACAGGTCCTCCCTCGCTCTGTGGTTCTGCGATTCTGTGACTCAGAGAATCTGCCCTTGTCGCTTTTTGGGGGAGGAGAGGTATGGAGGCCCTGCTAATCTTCAAATGACTGCACAGCTAAATCTGGCCTGTGTGTGAAGACTGGCTCTAAGCTTCCCACTGCTCCTACAGTGATTACTATACAGAGATTACTATCATTATTTCAAATCATTACTTCAACAGTTATTTGAAAAAAATCACAACTAGTTCAGTTCAGAATAGGAACTGGAAAATAAATGAAATAGATCAAATCTGTTTGTTTCATTTTATTAATCAATAATAAATTGTGGCTATGGTCTTTGTCTTAAGACATTTGCCTCAGTGGTCTCTGCCAACAGTAGTTAAGAGCCAAAATCTTCAGGGGCTGTTTTGAAGAAAAGAATTACTGAGTCTTCTCTAGTGCTGTGCAAGGGGACACCTTTGTCTTCTGTTCCTTGTGCCCACACCCATTCCTCTTTATAGAGATGTGAAATAAAAAGCTGGGATGAGTCCCAAGATTTGTCATTCCATGTGCTTCTCAGGAAGGCATCACTGGAGCAGCAGAGGCTGGCATGTTGCACACACTGCCCTCTTGTGTGCAGCCGTGACGGGCATTTTGTGGGAATGCTGCAAGTATCCAGAGCATTTGCTTTTAGGAAAGAGACTTGAATTAATTCAGTGCCTACTGGTGGCTACTCTGGCCTCTTGAGCAGGACTTTGCAGGCTGATGCTGTCACCTACAGCAGAAGGTAATGAGTCATCGTTATCACCATTGACGTTATCTTCATCGTATGTCTTGGCATGAGTCCTGAGTTACCTTGTACTTGGGGCATCAGCTGCCATTACTTGTGCTTTGGATTTTGAGCTTGAAGCTTTCTCTGCATGGGACACTGGTCCTGGCCAAACTTCACTATAAGAAATGCATCTGAGATGGATGGTTGTGTGGTTTTGTGAGTGGAGGAGGGAGTTTGCTTCTGCAGGTGAATCACTGGACCAGCTGTGCTAGTCGTTATAGGTACTGGCCATAGCACAAAGGTTTTTCAGACATGAGTGGACTGTGAGGTCACTTATGGCTGTGGCTTTTGTTTCCTTCATGACAGGAATGTTATCTGGGGTTAGTAGTTTAAATAACTTTTCCCACACGTAGCTTTGCTCTGGCACATTTCTGTGTGGGTTCAGGAGCGTGAAGGAGTTGCCAGGATTGACTGATGGCTGCGCTGTTGGACACTTAGTACAGTTGTCATTTGTAACCGCAAAACTTGAAGGGTTTTCAAAATCAGAGACACAACACAGCTACAGAGGGCAAATAACCTGGTGAGCCAGAGCCCTGAGAGTTCTCAGTTCAGTATGTGAGGAGGGGTGAGTGCAAAGTCTGGGATGTGTCAGCAGTCTGATGGAGTAAAGTGAGATTCTCTTGTGCAAAGTGAAGCAGCCCTCTCTAGCACAGGGCTGATCCTGGTGTGGCCTCCTTTGTGAAACGTGTTGGCACCTGGAAGGTGTGTGTGGGCTAGATGACAATCCCCCTCTTTGGCGTGGGAGGTCTGCTGCCCATCTGGCTGAGTTCCTTGGCAAGAACTCCGTTGGTTCCAGTTTAGCTTGGAAAGTTTGGGATAGGGATGACAGATCCAGCGTGTCCAACTCCCTGTAGTGTTGCGGTTGCCATGGAAGCAACGGCCTTGGGGCAGAGAAGTGTCCCTGTTTATTTCCAGCAGGATTTTGTGGAAAGGGTCAGATAATCTGAAGGTAATGGGTTACTCAGGTCTTGGTGCCCAGAAATTGTTGGCCAGGCTGAATATGAAATGAGGAGAGAGCAGTTCTCTGGAACTGGAGGAGTGGGGGAAGAAAGGGTCAGACTACCCTTAGGAGGATTAGGAAAGACCATTTTAGGGATACATTTCTTGTTGGCTTAGTTTTCCTCCCACCACCCTCTCTTCTAAAAGCCAGAAACCCATAATAAAAAGTGCTGCCAAAGGCTAGAATCCACCCAGTCCTCTCCTGCCTGAAGGGTTTCTTGCCATTCAACCCTTCTCTCCCATCTTTTTTCTTACCCCTTGTCTGTCTGTCCTGTCCCTGTCTGGTTGACTCTGTGGGACAACACTGCTGTCTTTGCACTGAATGTGATCAGATTGTTGAGCATTTTTAGAAGTGTTTTCTTCAGTTAAATAACACAGTTTTATGCATGTTAGGCAACGTTTGTTTGGTCGGGTAGACAAAAAACTCTATGCTAGTCACTCAATATAAACAGCAAAGGTTCATCTAAAAACAAAAATCTTTTTTTCTCCCCTGTAACACTGGAATAGATTGTCCTTCTGCTAAGCACTTGGAAAGCCATTGCCAATTAACCCAGTTCACATCCAGAGATAAAATTGCAACTGTGGATATTTAAGTCCAAAAGAAAAAAAGCACGTGACTTGGTCATTTGTAAGGTACAAGAGGCTTCATTCAAGGTGCCAAATCAAGTTCTCCCAAGTGTAGGTGCCTCCTACACCACCTCTGTTTCACGCTTCCTGAAGCTGTTCATCATTGCTCTGACAGGATTGGGCTCATTCTCCAAGTCTTTCACAGTTTTGTTTTTCACGCAGCAGCAACAGTCCAGCAGTTCGTACAGGAAAGCCAACACCACCAGAGAAACTACAGTGAAGATAAATATGATCAGGATAACAAAGCAGGCAGTGTTCCAGTTGTCATGGAAAGGGTAAATTTTTTGCACTTGGAAGCCCAGATACTGGGAAATGGATGTAGTCTCATTCCAGTGAGTGCTGTTGAGAGTTGCCATTCTTGAAGAATTGTCTGAGTATTCTCACTGCCACAGATTTGGGAGCTGAAACACAAAAACAAAGCTGTTGAGGACTCTGTCAATCAAGGACATGCTGTGATTTTTATCACGTATTGTAACTACTTAAGTTCATATAAGTGCTCAGAGTTTCTACAAACATGTATTGTTGCATACTCACATTTACTCACAAAAATATCAAACTCCAAATGTACAAGTTTGTGATAGGACTGGAACATTTATTTTGTCATTGTCTGGTTCATGCAGGCATCATGTGGTCTAAGTTATTCAGGAATTAGAGTGTTTTGCTTCTTTATTTCAATTATATGCACAAACAGTAAGCCTACAAACTAAATTTTCAAGGTGTGTACAGTGGTTTCAACCACCTGTCCATCATCAGTCTTGAGGCTGGCACTTGCATGGTGTGAAAGGCCTTATTATTTTGGAATTGCCTGTTAGCACAGACTTGTTCACCCTGCAAAACCCTTTGGACTTCAGGAGGGCAGATTTCCTGGCCTGTTCATTCCCCTGCTCTTCCACTGCTGAGTAGTTTGTTCTAAAGAAACTTGGAAATCTTGTTTGTGATGCTATAGTCATTGGTATGGATAACAAGGAAAACCCAGCCCTTTCTGAGGAGTTCTGATTTCTTGTTTTCAACTCTGCCTCACCCTGGGCCTCAGTGTTGTCTGTTGGCACCCAGCAGAGGAGGAGGCTGCTCTGTGGTGTGGGGGGAAATGAAGCAAGAAGTTGGCTTCAGCAAATCTGCCTTTGCTCTGTAGTCTGATGTAATAAAAAGTGTCCAAGGAGCTGCGGTAATTTTTGGTTATCTGCTGTGGCTGTAGGACATTGTAATAGCCTTTTAATCCCTCAGGCAATTTGAAAGTGGATGTGGGAGGAAGAGATCAAGTCCGATCTCCATATTTCCTTGAGCAAGTAGCAAGGAGTTTTGAGGTAGAGCATGGTGGTGAGGGTGTCTACTAAAGCAGCTGACTTAAAGCAGACTGAGCACCTGTCCTTACTTCTGTAAAATTATTAAAGAAAAGGATATAGTGAAAACCTGGGTCATGCTGCCAAACCAGCTTGTGATCTATGTCTAACTTTTATTGTTCAACTATTACACATTTTGTTCTTGATCCTTCTGTCTTTAATGGATTTAAATGGAAATGGAAGAGCTTTGTTGTTGGGAAGGTTCCTGGCATTAGCATTTCATACACACATTTACTGGAGCAGTTGCAGTAACTTACTGTTTCCTCTGTTAAATCTGTAACTGAGTACACAAATTAGTAATTGAATATACAAAATATGACTGAGATGGATGGGGTTAATTCAGCTGTTGGTGGGGTTTTTTTCCCCTAAACAGAAGTTTACAGAACAAATCCAAGCTAAAAATACTCCTGGCTGGAGTCAGGTCCTGGCTTCAAGAGGATGGCTTGATTTGGTCGTGATCTGGGAAGGAAACTCAGCCAACCTGTTATGGGGCTAAAAGTCGTAAGGGTTTTTGAAGGGGTGGCTTGAAGACTTGTTTTAAAAGCCATGAGAGAAGAGGGGGGGAGCTGAATAAAAGGATTTGGAGTCCCCTTTGAGGAGTAATTAACACAAGCAGGATTTAATTTCGCATTTTAAATGGCAAGAGGATACCTTTGGGAAAGAAAGTTTTGTTTTGAAGTTTGTAAAGAGGTTTCTGAGACTGAGGGTTTTCTTAGAATCTGTTACACGTAAGTTTGCTCGCTCTGTAAACACCAGGCACAAAAATAGACTGTTTCTGTGATGCAAAATTTAGTAATCTGAGGAGGGTTTTTTCATTTATTTTGCTCAAAAGTGATCAAAATCTGGGGCCACTAGAGGAGCCTGTCATGTCTACATTGCATAGCCTGCACCCTTTGCCAGCACAGCTCTCTGCCAAGGCAGTAGCTCTGCTCCCAAGAGGAGAGGAGCATCTTGGGCATGGCATAGCCAGGCAGGAGCCGTGCTGCACGGTGCAGTGCAGCAGCCATTGCCTTTCCGCTCCATAGCCAGCCCCTCCCCACTGTACAGGCTCCATTAGGGCAGCCAGCCCCTTCCCATGCCACAGCCAGTCCCTCCCCACTCTACAGGCTTCATTAGGGCAGCCAGCCCCTTCCCACTCCACAGCCAGCCCCCTCCCACTCCACAGGCTCCATTAGGGCAGCCAGCCCCTTCCCACTCCACAGGCTCCATTAGGGCAGCCAGCCCCTTCCCACTCCACAGCCAGCCCCTTTCCACTCCACAGGCTCTATTTAGGGGAGCCAGTCCCTTCCCACTCCACAGCCAATCCCTTCCCACTCCACAGTCTCCATTAGGGCAGCCAGCCCCTTCCCACTCCACAGCCAGCCCCTCCCCACTCCACAGGCTCTATTAGGGCAGCCAGGCCCTTCCCACTGCACGGCCACCAATAGGGCAGCGGTTTGCACAGTGGAGAGATGTTGGTCGTTATGACAGGAGGTGGAATTTAATGCCTTGCTGGAGGTGGTTCATCCCCCTCGAGGAGGATGATGATGATGATCTCTTTGGATTTGAATGAGGCAAGGCAGATAAAGATCAGGTACTCTTTGCCGTAATTATTAAAATACAAGGCTGAAGCAGCCGTTGCTGACTGTTGAGAATTAAAATAGCATTTATGAGGTTAGTGTCCTTGAAAGCTGTCAAAAATGGGCTGGTTTCCTGCAGTTCTACTTATTTTGTAACAACACAGTTCAGATTTGTATCATCAGCCAGTCTTATTTGTAATCAAGTCACCAATTGTATGTATCCAAAATGCAGTGAGTTAAATATTTAATGAACTGGTTCCTCTAATATCTGCACTAGGTTTTAATTTAAAAGCATTAGCATCTTTGGGCACTGCAGAGGAACAGCTTTATTTGAAATCATATTCATGGAGTAGAGGGAAATGACTGGCAAAAAATCCTTTTAATGCAGCACTGAGGAAGTCCTGTTTAAGAAAGCACTGAGCAGACATCTCGGGGTAAAAGCATTTACAAATCTCAGGTGCCTTCTAACCCGTCTGTTTGTGTTGTATCGATGGCTGCTCCAGTATTTCCAAAGGTAACAGCATGCAGCAGGATTTTATCCCTACCTCAGTGTATACCACATTTCTAGAACAGGTTTCTCCTCCACACGCACAGATCTCTCATAGACAGCCTAATTTACGGAATCCCCCCTGGGAGGTAACGTTTCTCACATTTCAGCTGCAGCTGCCTTTGTTCTAAGGAAAACCCTTTTGCTGTCATTTCTGTGAAAACATATAGAATCAATCACAAGGAACATGAGGCTGCAGGAAACCAGCCACCTCCCCTGTAAGGACAAAATCCATTTTGTTTACTGAATCTTGGCTTGTTGTGTTAGCTTTGCTGTAAGATGGAGTGGTCATCAATTTTCCATTAGTGCACAGATGGTGAAAGTGCTTGTCTGATCGTGCAAGACAAGCTCCTCCGTGTTCAGCGGGATAAACCCTGCTCAGCCTAGAGAAAAATCATTCTGATTCCAAGAAGCTTTTACAGGTTCGCAGCTTACAGGCATATTTTCTTTCAGTAATCAAGATAAACCTCAGAGAATGTTATAAAATGATACACACCTACCTCTTGTGTGAAAGGATGCTGAGAGAGCGCCGTTCTGGTCCCTTTTTTTAGTGCAGCCTATGGCACAGCTAAGATGGAGCTTTCCTTCCATTGGCCAGAGCACGATGCTGCTGACAACTTCCTTTGTGCTCATTTGCATCAAGCCCTCAACCCCAGGAGTAAATCATTCATAAATATGACTCTTACTGTCTGGAATAAGAAGCAAACCCGGTACTTGTTTTTTGGGATGCGATGAGCTCGTTAGAGGAGCACGCTGGGAGCGTGTGCGTTGGCCACGACCCCGCTCTGCTTTGTGCTGGAATCAGCCATCAAACCATGACGTTTGAAGTGTTAATATCTGCAGATTTCCAGCCTCACCGTGTGGTTAGACTCCCTTGTCATGAACTGTAGCAGGCTGCAGCCAGGCACATTAAACATGATTATCTTCCTAAATCAGTTGACAGAACAAAAACATGATAGGTTGTATTAACTGTTTGTTGTACCTCTGAATTTATTTTGGTCAGTTCAGACCTCATTACATCTATGATTTTTCTATTTATTTATAAAATGTCCTATACAGACATTAATTTTTCATGTTGAAAGGGAACCACAGGGGGAAATCCCTATGGGCAGTATTTTCAAGAGGAGCTGGCTTTTGATTTTCCTCCTTTTACCATCTTAATTTAGTAACCAGAATAAAATATTCCTCTGTAGCTGGTTTCTACACTGATTCTTCTATGTTAATTTTAGAATTGTTGTGCTGTATGAAGCCTCTAAGATGATGTTGTGTAACAGCTTCACAATTCTCTTCTTTCATCTCCCTTCACTGATTTTTCCATAGAAATAATAGGAGGTCCGTATCTCTCCTGAGATAGCTGTTGTCCTGTCAAATCAACAGTGGATTAAAATATCCCCATGGTGAGAAAGAAATTCTTTTTCTGGAGTAGCTGAAATTCCAAAAAACTGTTACCATTAGGTTTATGCGATACTGTGCTGTTAACGAGCCTGTGGCTTTTGATAGTGGTTTGTGGATATTTGTGTTCAATGTGCTGTGCTAAGAGCTGACGTTAATGAAATGGTCACTAACAACCTTGCAAGAAGTTTTGAAACAACACGACAGCAAACCTCATGATGAAAGACAACCAGAGCTGACAACAGAGTTGTTGTTCTAGTGGTGCAACACACCAGGTTGAATTAGTTTGCATTTCCACGGGTCTGTTTAATAAATTCTCCACTAGAACTACTTTAAACAATAAATAAATTTAAAAATCACAGCCTTTCTTTACCTGCTCTGTGACCACGGAGTGCCTATTGGGAAGAAGAGAAGCTCTCTGCCCCCATCTCGGCAGCAGGAAGGTATTGGTGGAGCAAATGCAGTGCGTTATTTCAGCGTGGTTTAATGTAGTGTAAATGATTATGGGATGTTCAGCCCCTGAATTAAACGTGTTCTCTTATGGCAGTAACTCTGCAGTCACTGGCTGCTTTCTTAAGTTTTTGTTTGCGGAGTTCTGCTCAGGATTGTTCCAGAGCTGTGTCCTCTGACTCTGTGGGTCTGGACCAAGATGTGTGCAAGGACAGAGTCCTGAGGGTGGCTGCTTCTGCCACTGCTGTTTCTGTCCATGGCTGTTGTTTCAAAAGCTGCTGGAGGTAGAGTGAGAACGTGATGGACCTCAGGGCCAACAGGGAGGTATCGAAGCATCCTCTAATTGTTTGTTTTCTTTCTTTGTAGATCACAGCAATGGATCATTTAACTTGAAAGCCCTTTCAGGAGGCTCTGGCTACAAGTTTGGAGTCCTTGCTAAAATAGTGAATTATATGAAGGTATGGTGTTTTGGTGTAAAATAATACTGCTTTTAAATACTTTAATTATTATCCAGTGGTACCTGGAAAATGCTGAATGTTTCAACCTCTGAAAATCTTCTACTGCAAGAGTGAGAATTCCAAGAAACTGCTTGTTAAATTCAAAGTGCTGTCAGTAAATTAAATTGTCAGCATATTGTTCCATAACTGAAATCCTAATTATCCCAGGTCGCTTTACAACCAAGATAATGGAGTTTATTTGCAGGAATTTCAAGATGCTGTCAGATTTGGGGATTCATGAGCTGTTGATCAAAATGAAGTGTAATTTGGTGCCAATCTTAGTTAGTTTTTGGTAGCTGAGTGGCTGAATAAAGTGAGTACAGAACTGTAATAGATCCTATTTGCTTTTCCAGACTCGGCACCAGCGCGGTGATACACATCCACTAACCCTGGAAGAGATATTGGATGAAACACAGCATTTAGATATTGGGCTCAAACAGAAACAATGGTTAATGAGCGAGGTAAGGAAAACACGTGTTCAGTTTTTCATTAAAGATAAAGAATTCTGATAAACCTGAATTATACACATTGGTTAAATTACTAAATATGTAATCCCTCCTTGAAGAAACTAAGACAGACTGTAGCATTCCTTTGCTGCCAGTACTAATATTCTGGGGAACAGAAACCTCCACTCTGGCAGCCTTGGTTGTGCAGGTAGCCTGGCTTTGCTGAAGTCTTTCAAAAGTATCTCCAGGTTTCTTCCATAATGAGCCATAATATCAGAAGGAAAGAGAAGAGCTCCTCCCGAGAATTGTATATAAAATTATCACTGAACTTTTGCCAGATGAGAAGAGGTGAACAAATACCCTGCAGCAGGGTCCCTTCTCTGTTACAGGTGCTGTGTTGTGGTGAATTTTGCCTAGGCTGGTGGATCTAGGATTTAAAGGATTTAAAATCCTTTAAAACGTAAGACTCCAGCCTGGCAGCTGTAACATGTGGCTCTTGTGCTCAAAAGTGCACCAGAAAAAAATGTAATAACTGTCTGCACTTTTTCAAGGTTTGAAATTTCTGTTCCTGTTACAGGCTCTAGTCAACAATCCAAAAATAGAAGTTGTGGATGGGAAGTATGCTTTCAAACCCAAGTACAACTTGAAAGACAAAAAGGCTCTGCTCAGGCTCTTGGACAAGCATGACCAGCGAGGACTGGGAGGAATCCTTCTGGAAGACATCGAGGAAGGGCTGCCCAACGCACAGAAAGCCATAAAGGTGAGGAGCACATGTCTGTGGTTCAGCTGGTTCACTTCTCAGAGGGAAGAAAGAGACTAAGACAGAGTGTTCTCATGGGTTGTTTCTGTTCTTTTGAGAACTTGGAGGCTATTTCAGCAGATCTAACATGTGGCCTTTTCTGTATTTCACCCTTTATGTTCAGATTTGCCCTGATGTCTCAACGCAGCTCTTGGAGCTTTTTCTCACAAAAGACTCCTGATCTCCCACATTCTGACTGTAGTCATTTAGTTCTGCTTTCACACCTTGACCTCAATCCTGTGTATCTCATCTTTGATTTATTAGCGTACTCATCTGTTTCATGGCCAGTTACTTTGCGGTTTCTCCAGTTTGTTGTTGCTTTTTGTGGCACGAGGTCTGGATCTATTGGAGTTGGAGACCTTCAGCTTGGAAACAAAGTGATTTTGAGTTGTTCTTTTGCATTTGTTTTTGAGGCTTTAGGGGACCAGATCATCTTTGTTAATCGCCCTGATAAGAAGAAAATTCTTTTCTACAATGACAAGAGCTGTCACTTTGCTGTGGATGAAGGTAGGTGTTGGTTTACGTAAGTTTCCATGACAGTTGATTTGAATTCATCTTAAGCACTTCTGTGTATAAGCAGTCTTTAGGTAGAGCAGTCTTTTAAGGTGATAATGAAATCCTAGGTGTGTTCAGATGTGAGGAGAATCTTTATATCAACATGAGGCAAACGAGACCAGCAAGTGAGTCCAGTGGTAATGTCCTCTGCTTTGTGGTGGATACATTGGAGCATAGCACCAGGAATCCAACAGTTGTCCTCAAGAGTAGTGGTATAGAGGAGACTAAAAGCCACCTCACTGTGACTAAAATGGCATCTAACATTTTGTTGCTTAAGGGGAAGCTAGAAAAACCCAAAAGAATGATTCCTGGGTGCAAGATTTTTGTTGGGTTTGCTTCCAGTTTATTAGCCATGTGCCTTTTATTGGTGAATGCAGCAAGAAGCCACAAATGGAACAGAAGGAGAAAGGACAGAGGGATGAGATGTGAGCAAAATTCTTGAGAAGGGGTTGTTACAACTGAGAGGAGAGCGCAGATGTGGGGCAGTGCTGCTGTCCTGTCCAGGACTGGAGTGGATTTGGGACTTCACAAGTTCAATGTGTTTTCTATGTCACAAACAGTGGTAAAGTCCTCTGGTGCCATTTGTTTATGCACAGAAATTAATTACAGCAATCAGGTTGTGTTCCATTAGTGATACGAATGCCCACATCAGGTGCCTGTAAGTGCAGGAAGGGGAAGGCAAACTGTGTCAGAAGATCTTATTTTAAATGACTCAAGGACACTGAGCACTTTCTGTTGTCAATGTATTGTTCTTGTAACGTGACACGTAAAGCCTTTGCATCACACAGCATCACATTATGGTAAAAAAAGTAGTTTTGGTACAAATTTAAACTATTCTAATTACAGAGAGAATGCATAAAGCTCTTTCTTCTTTTGCCTACCTCCAAGGGAATCTTTATTTGTGACAGAATTTAGCAACTGGAGATGTGTATCATTAACTATGTGTTATGTACTGAGAGTACACACTTGTAATCTCAGTAACAAGAGCTTTCTTTCACAAAGGTAATTAAGTAGAGGTGACATCTACAGCATTTAAAAATATAAAAAATATTTCAAAATGTTGAAGTGAATTTCTTTTTAAACAATAATTCTGTTGGTTCTTGATAGTGGCACAGAAACTACATGCAAAATGCAGAATGGATTAAATGGGGAATTTCTGATTTCCAAATGTTTAGGAGTTTGCCATCAACCCTGGTATTCTGTTGAGGGTAGTGCCTCTTCAGTCCATCAGCCCACAGCTTTTGGGGTCTGAACATGGCCAAAACATTTAGAAATCAGTGCTCTTGCAGTAACTTTTAAGACAGAGCTTTTAAGTTTTATCCTGATTGTATCATAGTTGTGTTGCTAAATTAATGTTTTTTCTTGTGCAATTTTTTTCCAGATAGCAGGAACCAAGCCATACTAAAAGAGTTGTCAGGGGGAGGTCTCTACCCTGTTGTTAGTTACTGCTAGCTTGTAGTAACTCCGGGATTAGCTGTGAAATTTCATAACAGAGCCCATTTTGTTAAGATGTAGACAGAGGCATCAGGCAGCCAGGATAAATCCAGGGCGCTTCTTACACAAATGATGTTGTGGCACACCCATATGTGCTTAGAAGCGGGCACTGCAAGCTTTTGCTATCAGAGGGAGGAAGAGGTTAAAAATCCCCTTTTAAATGCCTTGCCTCCTGCTGAGGGAAGACATTTAAGCCTGCAGCGTGTGTCCTGAAGGCATCCAGTGTGCTGTGTTTGTAGTTCAAGGTGGCTCTGCTTCCTTTTATCCGCAGGTGGCAGCAGCTTCCCATCTGAGCCAGAAGTGATGTTTTGTTGTTGCTCTGTTCCTGCTGGTTTTAGTTTTCCTTTTGATGCTTTGTTCTGAGAGGGGGCAAGAATACTTTCTGTTCTGTGAATATTGTGATCCACCTGCATATGCCACAGTGCTGAAAACATCCCTGAGTAACTTCACTCACTTACTGCAGCTGGAGCAGGTTCTTTTTCCAGCCATGTTTTATCCTGTGACGAAGGAAACCCATCCTTCCCAAGCAGCTTTGCTTTAGGATTCTTTCCAGAGCAGCAGAAGGGTGTCTTTTAGGGAGTCACTGGCAGAATTGTCTGTGTACAGAAAGAGTTATGACACGTGTCTGCGTTAGCAATGCTATTGCAGCTCATTATCTCTGGCAATGTTAAAATGAAGTTTTTAAAAGACGGCAAAATAAGCCTTGAAGTGTTGGCAGACTCTTTGATCTAGCAGCCGATGACAGTTCAAAATATGTTTCTAGTTTAATGTTTATCCTCAGAAATAAGGTCTCTGTGCTCCTCAGTGCACGATGCTGCTGTATGACATCCCAGTTCAGAACACGTGTTAGCTGGGATTGGTATCCTTGGGAAGTCGGGTGTCCTCTTCTGAAATAAAAAAAGGGCAGGACTGATGGTCCTTTTTAAGCCTTTATTAAAAGTGATCAGCTCGGGTGGGGGCTCCGGCCAGCTTCGTTGCCCCCAGCTTCGACGAGGAGGAGGAGGATCTTCGGCTCTATCACTCCCTGTGATAGAGCCGGGCCTTCAAGCGTTCCTCACGAGGCGTGGCTGTATACCAAAGGGTATACGAAGGCGATGGTAGTAATTAGCTGTCCTCAGGGCAGTGCCTTCAACAGACCTTTTTGTTACGGTGACTTTTTGGAGAACTCAAAAGCTGGCCAGGTAGTAATTGCCTATCGAGTAGCCTGGTTCATTTTTCTTAAAAGTTTGTTGGCTCGTTTTAAATTATGATTTTAGGGGTTTTTTTACTCCCAAGGGTCTTTGCAGCTCTAGTTTGCATATTCAGCCCCTTTTCTTCCTTTTTTTTTTTCTTCTGTCTTTTCCTTATCTCCTACCCTCCCTCCAGGCAGGTCAGCTTCAAAAGGGGTAAGGGGGGGGTGAGTGGTCGTAAATTCTTGCTCTGGAATGCAAGGTCTGATAAGCTGGATTCTTCACAACGACGTGTGGGTTTCTTTCTTAAACTGCAAGAGAGATCCTAACTTATAAAGCTACAGCAAAGCACAAAATTACATTCAAATAAAGTTACAATGTAGTACAAAATTACATTCAAACAAGGCTATAATGTAGTACAAAATAGATGGATAATTGTTAAATTGGTAATCTGGTCCCTTATTTATAACAAATTCCCCCCTTTCTTTATTTGATCGAACTTGTAGAGTTCGCATCAATTAGCAGTTTCTAGTTCTTCTTGGGGGTAAAAATTCTTTACTTTTTGGTACCTGGTATACATTTGTTTAGCACTCTCATATTTCTGGCTCTTTATCACCATCATTTTCTTCATTTCTGATGTTTGAGTTCCTCCGGGAATTAGTGTACCTGCTTGAATGGCAGAGGCAATTATTCTTATTAGACACGGAAGTAAACATGGTAAGAATATAAGTCCAGCAATCGAGCAAACCGCAATAAATGCTGCTTTTTTCCACCAATTTCCTTTCATAGACCAAAAGTTATCCCACCAGTTAGAATTTATGAGTGGTGTCCACTCTTGGGTTCCTACATATGCCAATTTTCTAATATCTTTTGAAATGTTTCGGATGATCTCACTTTTATCATCAATCTCCAGGCAGCATTCTGAAGTGTTAAACTTCCCACAAATTCCTCCTTCGTCAGCTAGGAGGTAGTCTACTGCCAATCTGATTTGGTACACCATTGTTCTGGTTTGGGATAATTGATCACTGATGTGATCGAAGGCCAGTGATGTGCGGTTTGAGATCAATTCTAGGACTGCCTGGAGTCTGATGATCCGATTTAACATATAAATCGGAGTGCGGTATCCCCAAGATCCATCTTGGGCCCAAGTTGCTGGCCCATAGGTTTTAATTATTTCTTCTGGAGTCCAGATTTTATCTCTCCATTGTTGGGCACTTGTTATGTCAATTGTATTTCTTTTCTTACGATTGCTATTTTTCAGATTGTCATATATAGGAACCCCTAAGTGGGACCCTGATTCTTTAGGTAACAAGAAAAAGGCTGGTTTTATAATGCCTATGGTACAACTGCCCGTCCAGTCTCCTGGGAGTCTGGTGTAAGCTGTATCCCCACATATCCAAAACAAATTTTCAGGGGCTTCCCAGAAGTTATCTGTTTGGGTTGGAAATTCCCAGTATTTTGATAGTTCTTTAATTCCCCAAAAGGGGTTTACTCCCTTGTCAATACATTCATACAAGTCATGTTCTTCACGATAGGTACACCCTTTATCTTTTTCCGCGGTCCAATAGCGGTTTGGTTCTCTAGGAACCCATTTAATGCTTTTCTCTCTTATTATAAGGTACCTTTTACATGCCATTTTCCCTACTAATGTTTTGTATTGCCTACCCTTCCTGGTGATACACTCTTCTCCTATTATTTTTGTTTTTAGACTCCATTGCCCTTCACCTCTTTTCTTTATGATTTCATCCTCTTGTTTAGTTTGTTTCCATTTTAAGATTTCCACAGGATTTAAACTAATCCCTTCCCAAGGCCACATCTCAGACATCTGAGTATCTCCACAGACCCAACAGTTTCTCAAACTTAACCCCTTGCTAACTCTTTCCATTAAGTCTATAAACAGATTTTTCCCTGAAGGCGGTTCTAAATCATCTTTAAATTCTTCTTTTTCCCTTTCTTTCATTCTTATCTCTTTTTCTTTTATTAGATCTTTTTGATCAAGGTTTTGTTCATAACAGAGCCAGGTGTCTCCAACAGGGCATTCTCTAAGCAGTCGCTGCCTATATGAGGCAATATTACGACTGACCCAATAAACTTTCCCGTCTTCTTGACAGGTATTTACTTGAGAGCGATCGACACACTTTGGGTTTATGTTAGTATGGACTCGTAAGAGTGATACGGCATCTTCTCCATCATAGAGTGGGTAATAACATTTAGTGCAAGGCTTGGTTCTGGTTCTTGATGGGTTGTCTTTATTGGATCGCTGTGTCCCAGATGAATGGTTTGGGTCAGTGATTATGGATACTTTAGTGCCTTCTCCTCGTTGGAGTATTTCATCTCCGTTTATTGTGTTGATAAACTTAACACAATAGTAAGTCCCATCGTCCTCCAGTTGGGCATCTCTGATGCTGATGTTGAAGTCTGTGTCCGATCCTATGGTCAGTCTTGTTACACGAGAGGAGGGATTTCTTTCTATTTGATCGTAGATAGTTTGGTTTTTCTGTCCCCAGCCTTTTAGCCATCTCACGGGACCTGGAGTTGAAGATCCAGATGTGGTGCAGCTCAAAGTGAGTGTCTCTCCAGTCATCGCCGATATTTCTTTCTGGGGTTGGTGCAGCACGAAGTCCAGTCCCTCTCCCGGTGAAGCAAGCAACAACAGGCAGGGCAGGATCCAAACCCACAGGCTGTGGCCGCGTGAAGGTCGTTCCATTGGCGTTTGATCCAGCCATCGGGTCCTGGTCCTGCAGTCTTTCCTCTTACAGATGAGTAGTAGTGAGGCCAGTGCGCCACAGGCCACACTTTTCACAGGGCGGGAGAGCAGGCTGCTCCTTTTCATCTGGAATTCCTTCTTGATGATCTGCAGGGTAACCATGGATGTGCTGGTATTCTCTTCTACCAGGCAAGTGGTCACTGGGGAAGATTCCTTCTCTTGACAGGTGTGTTCTGTTTCAACAAAGTCACATATTATTGTTCCTAAGTGTTTAACGGGAGTCATTAGTTTTCTAGTTCTATTCTTTAATGATGGAGGAATGTTAAGAGTCTTTTCCCAATGTTGTCTTTCGCTCTTACTTCTCTATCCAATTTTAACCCTTAGAGAATGCACTGTGGGAGAGTTGAGAGTGCGATTTTTGCTAGAAACATTACCTCTTACTAGTTTTTTTCCAACTTACAATTTTGATAACTACAATAGTAACACATTTATAACTATACACAAACTTAAAAATAATACAAAATAATTCACTTAATCAGCATAATAAAATTCAGTAGTAACAGCCTTGATGTCATTGAGTTCCAGCGACCAGACAGGTTTCAGTCTTTCTTTCTCAGGGTCAATTTTAAGTCCTCTGGTCCCTGGCTCACAGTCCATTCGGGAGTATCGGTGGGATCAGAGTTTTCACTGGGGGGTGACACAGGTCCTTTCACCCTTGCAATGTGTGTCCAGCCTCGTTCTCGGGTTCTTACTGCAGAGTGGGTAACCAGCAACACCTGAAAGGGTCCTTCAAATTTCGGGGTTAATGGAGCTGTATTCCACGATTTTATTAACACCCAGTCCCCCGGGTTAATACTATGTATGTTAGTATCAAAAGGAGAGGTTTGGGGAAGGTATCCCTTCTTTCTAAGATTTTCTAAGGTGTTAGTGATGGTTTTTAAGTACACTTGAACAGCTTCTTCTCCTTCCAGGTAGTCTGTGCAGCTGTAGGGTGTAATTAAAAAGGGGAGTCCAAACATCATCTCATAGGGGGATACTCCTAAATCAGATCGAGGTCTCGTCTTGATGCGCAGTAGTGCCAGAGGTAGACATTTTAGCCAATTCGATTTTGTCTCTTCGATTAGTTTTGTTAATACATTTTTCAGGGTTTTATTCATTCTTTCGACCCTTCCTGAGCTCTGGGGATGCCATGGCGTGTGTAATCTCCATTGCATACCCAGGGCTTCTATAATCAGCTGTAAAGACCGGGCCGTGAAATGTGGACCTCGATCTGAATCTATGTTGTTGACTATCCCATACCTCGGGATGATGTTTTCCAAAATTATTTTGGCTACTGTTTGTGCTGTTTCCTTTTTGGTAGGAAAAGCTTCTACCCAATGGGTCAGGTGATCTACTAGCACGAGTAGATGTTTGTACCCTTGCACAGGGGGCATTTCGGTAAAGTCTACCTGTACACTTTGGAAGGGCCTCAGAGCTAGGTCTCTTCCGCCATGTGCAGTTTTCCT
This sequence comes from Lanius collurio, assembly GCA_020086605.1. Lineage (NCBI taxonomy): Eukaryota > Metazoa > Chordata > Aves > Passeriformes > Laniidae > Lanius > Lanius collurio. Next base: position 6,630,090 of record JACBWW010000034.1, on the reverse strand, counting down.
CATTACTTTTTGGTTGACTTTTTGACATGTTGTGCACCCCCGAGTGACTGATTTTGCTATTTCATAGATTCCTATGCAGATGTGTTCTCTTAGGAAGTGGTCACATAATCCTTGGATTCCCCAATGAGTTAGTTTGTGGAGTTCAGTTAACATCTTTCTGGCTAGGGCTTTATTCAGGTATTTTCTCCCATCAGGTGTTAACCATTCTCCTTGTTCCCCTTGGTGTAACCCTAGAGTCTGCATGTGTTTTTGTTCTTCTTGATCAAATGTGGGCTTCCCTTTTTCTTCTTCTTCCCCAGGTGTCTCTCTTAACACCAGGATGTTCACAGGATCCCCTGGTTCCAAAGCTGCTTCCTTAGCTATCTGGTCAGCCAACCGGTTTCCTTGTATTTCTATAGTATTTCCCTTTTGGTGGCCTCTTATGTGCACTATTGCAATTTCTGCTGGTTTTATTAAAGATTTTAAAACTTGTTTAATTAGTTCCTTGTGAACCAAATCTTTTCCTTTTGAGTTCAGGAGGCCTCGTCCTTCCCAGATTTTTCCAAAGGTGTGTGCTATCCCAAATGCGTACTGAGAGTCGGTGTAAATAGTTCCCTGGTCTTTGTCTAATAAATCGAGACCTCTTTTTAAAGCATATATTTCACAGGTTTGGGCTGACCAGGTAGCAGGCAATTTTCCTTTTTTACTGTGTCCATCACCATCCCATCTATTACTGCATAGCCTGAAATTCTTTTTCCTTCTACCACTCGAGATGACCCATCTGTAAATAATACTCTCCCATAGGGTAGAGGTGTATCATGCAAGTCTTCCCTCACTTTTGTTTGGTAGTCAATCAGTTCTAGGCAATTGTGTTCCAGATCCTCTGGAGGCTCTCCAGTGAGGAATTGTGCTGGATTTAGGCACTTGGAAGTGGCTAGTTCTAAATCCTCAGTTTCCATTAAGTTGATTTCATATCTCAGCAACCTAGAATCAGTCAGCCACTGTGATGTCTTTTGGCTCAGCACGGTTTTAAGGTCATGTGGGGTGTGTACTGTAATTTTTCTTTGCAGAGTTAATTTTTGAGATTCCTCTATTAATACCGCTGCAGCAGCAATTGCCTGCACACAGGTTGGCCATCTTCGAGCTACTGGATCCAGTAGTTTAGACAGGTAGGCCACCGGTTTGTTGTGTCCTCCCCATTTTTGAGTTAATACCCCATATGCAACTCCTCCCTCAGTGTTTACAAACAAATCGAATTTCTTTTTGAGATCAGGTAAACTTAAAACCGGTGCTGAGGCCAATTTTTCTTTCAGGTCTTGCAATTGCTCATCATCCTCTTTAATCCAATTTATGGATTCAGAGCCCACCAATTTCTCATAGAGAAACTTAACACTTTGGGTATACTGATCTATCCATAACCTACAATAGCCAAATAAGCCTAAAAGTTTTCGGATGTCTCTTTTGGTTTTTGGTGCTGGAATTGCTAGGATGCCTGAAATTCTCTCCGGACTCAATCTTTTGCTCCCTTGCCCTATGATATGACCCAAATATGTAACCTCTGATTCTACAAACTGTAGTTTTTCTCTTGATACCTTCAATCCTTTTTGGCCCAGAAAATTTAGAAGTTGGACACTTGTGATCTTTACTTGTTTTCGTCCCTCCCCTGACACTAATAGATCATCCACATATTGCAGTATTTGTACTCCTGCTTCAGGCACAAAGAGCTCTAGCAACCCCTCCAGGGCTTGACCAAACAAATGTGGACTCTCCGTGTACCCCTGTGGGAGGCGTGTCCACCGAAGTTGTTGCCTCCTCCTCTTATCTGGGTCTTCCCATTCGAAGGCAAACCAATCCCGACACTCCTCTGCTAACGGACATGCCCAAAATGCATCTTTTAAGTCAATGATGGTAAACCATTCATGTCCCTGAGGGATTTGGTTCAGAAGGGTATAGGGATTGGATACTACAGGGTATCGAGAGATAGTTCTTTTATTAACTTCTCTCAAGTCTTGGACTAGTCTGTATTTTCCTTCTGCCTTCTTGACTGCCAAAATAGGGGTGTTGTGGGGAGACATACATGGCTCTAAAATCCCCCCTTTCAGCAACTGTTCAATGATAGGGGCTAGCCCTTTCCTTCCCTCTAGAGAAATTGGATATTGTTTAATCCTAATAGGGTGGGTGCTTTCTTGTATCTCCACTTTAATCGGTGGAATGTCTAGGTACCCACATTTTCCTTCTTCTGCCCATACATCAGGATTAATTTCTTCTATATCTTTTTGGGTCAGTTTCATCATCTGGATCACCATTTTTCCTCTTCGAGGAACAACTCCCACTCCTAACTGGACTTGCAAGTCCCTCCCCAGTAGGCAACTATCCAAATTAGGTAAATAGACAAAATCTGCCCAGCATTGTCGGGAATTACCTCTGATTTCTAACCCTTCAATAACGGAAGCCTTGAATGGTTTTCCCTCTGCTCCTAATATATCACATATCCTTTTACTTATGCTGACTCCTGATGGTACTTTATTTATACTAGATCTCTCTGCCCCAGTATCAACCAGAAATTCAAACTCTTCATTATGGGGACCCACTTCAAAATTTACTAAGGGCTCTTCTAGATGTTCCATTGGGTCTCCCATAATATAGAGCCCTTGACACCCCTAATCCTTAGGGTTATCGCCCCTCAACATTCTTTCCAAAGTCTCTTGCTCTCGGGCACTTGCCTCATCCATTGCCAGTTTTTGACAGTCTTTTTTGAAATGCCCTTTTTCTCCGCAATAGAAACACCGCCTTCGATCAGCTGGGAATTCTGGTCTCCAATTAATGTTCCCATTTACCCTAGGTGTTATTGGATCATCTTTCCTTGGTGGCAGTGCTGGTCCTCCTGCCCCTGCACTTTCTCTTGCAACTGCTACCATTATCTTTGCTTTAGTTTTTGCTTTTTCTTCCTCTCTTCTTAAATACACCTTTAAGGCTTCTTTTAGCAACTCATTAATATTTTTCTCTTGCCAATCTTCTATTTTTTTCCAATTTTCTCCGAATGTCTGGCCATGACTTTGTAACAAATTGCACTTTTAATAATACTTGCCCTTCTGGGCTGTCTGGATCTATGTTTGAGTATAGTTGAAAATTTCTCCTTAGTCTATTAAGCCAAATTGCCGGTGTCTCATCTTTTTCTTGGGTCCCATCAAAGGCTAGCTTGGTGTTATTGCCTCGAGGGACAGATTCTTTTATTCCTTTTATTACTAATGACCTAAAATCTTGCATATGCCTCCTGTCCATCTCTCGATTGGGATACCCTCCTGGATCAACAACTGGAATTTTCTGATCTCCTGGTGGACCCAGGCGATTTTCCCTTTCCCAGATTTTAATCCCAGCTGCACGAATCATTCGTACCTCCTCTGGTGAAAATAGGATGTTGAGGATAGAATTTAACTCTCCCCAACTATATATGTTAGGTCCTAAAAACTGGTCTACCTGTTCAGCAATTCCCACTGGATCTTCTACAAGGTTTTTTAATTCCTTTTTTAATCCTCTGACCTCAGATGCAGTTAGCGGTGCATTAACAAACCCAACTCCTCCCACAACTCCGCCCATGGGAACTTCTCTCAGGGGAAAGAGTTTCCCCACTTGTGCAATCTTGGATCTAGTGTAACAGTAAGGGCCATCCTGTAGATTGGGCTCGGAGGGACAGTTGGAAGCTTGATTGGATAGTAGACTTGATTCCCAATGAGAGGGAGGCAGAGGAATAGCACTGGGTAAAGGAGAAGAGACTTGATTTTGAATGGAGGTCATTGGAGACAATGAGATTGCAGCTGAAGACATAATTGGGGTTGAAGAGGGTAAGGCAGGGTTTGTAGTAGGTGGAGAAATGGGAGCTGAGCTTAAAGGGGATGATGTGAGAATTGAAGATTGAATCGGGGTAGCTGAAGAAGGGGGTGGTAAAGGGATCGCTGTAGGTGAGGAAACAGGAGTTGGGTAAGTATTCAGAGGAGGGGTTGAATGTATACTAGGTGCAGTAGGAGCTGGGGCTGTAGGTGGCATAGCAGGGTAGCTAGGAGGTGGAGGAAGGTGATCAAGGGGGTCCCAATTTTTATTAGGTTTCTCTTCTAGTTCCTCTTTGTCTTTCTCTTTCTCTTCTTTTAATTTACAAATCTTTATTCTTTTCTCTTCTTTAGCTACTTTCAGCCAACAGGCTGCATAAGCTAATTGCTCTAAGTCTAAGTTGCTACCTGCTTTCAAATGCTGGTTCAGTTGGTTACACATCCATCTGTCTTTGGTTCCACACCATGGCCATCTTCCTTGTAGATCTAATTCTGGCCAAACTTCTGTGCAATAATAAATCATTTTAATTTTATCTAAATCCTTGGTGTTTTCCTGCTCATCCCACTGATTTAACATTTGCCCCAGAGGGCTGTTAGGTGGGACATTTTTATTTCTTTGTCTGTGCTTTACCATTCTCTTACTATACCAATTTCCCATCTTGCCTTTTTCTGATCTCAAATAAAAATTTCAAGCTTAGTTCACTCACACTTTTGCCATTCACACTTTTTCACTCTTTCTTAAGCGCTTAATTTATTCACACCCTTACCATTCACAACTCTCTCACTCCTTCCAAAGCATTCACTCGACACTCACTCAATATAATTTAATTGAGTCCGTAGACCCGCCTTTGAAGGCCCCCACGGAGGTATCCTCTACCCCCGATTCGGCCCCTTTCAGACCACAATCTTCTGGGATGCTGCCTCCCGTCTAGGTCCCCTGCGCCCCAGGAACCCTTCTGGGACCGGCCCCTTCAGATTGTGGTCGTCATGTGACCCTTTTACTCCACTAGGGTCCTTCGTCTCGGACCTCCGTACGAGGCAGGACCTCCCCTGGTCAGCCCCCCCCCGGACTGACAATCCTGTTTCCGACCGACTGTCTGCTTTAGCCTTATATTTTAAAAGGAGGCAAGTAAAGCTCGAAACCAACCCTCCTCACTCCTGGAGTTCCACCGACCCCGCCGGCTTGACTGCCCTTCCCCAGAGGGCAGTCTCCTCCGAAGGAGCTTGCGTGCAGTTGAAGCAGCCGTCTCGCCCTGGTCTTGGACTCCCCTACTCCGACACTCAGACCCCCCCAGGCGTAGCTCGCGCTTAGCTACCCTTCCCAGTCAGGTGCGGCCGTAGGGTAACAGCCCCCCAGAGACCCCTGTTCTCTGGTGACTGCGACAGCTCACCTCCTCCGTGCGTCTGGCCTTCCGCCCGGGGACGAGGGGAACTCTTGGCACTCGGCACCGCAGTGTCTGGGGACACCCTGTATTCTCTCTACCCCGACTCCCTCAGCGCCTTGGGCCGTCGAAGCAGCAAACCAACTTTTGCGCGTGACTCACACCTATCCCCAGCCCTCCACGCGCCCGGAGCCAGCCAGGGTTTGCGAGCCACCCACACCAGGATCCTCCGCTCGCTCGGAGGGGGACCTAAAGTCCCGTTACCTTAGGGGATGCCTCATTCACTCTTCTCCAGTCGCTTCCCACCGTTCCCGGCCGGCCCCCTCGCGGGGGATCCGGAACCGCGGTACTGGGCAGTCCGCACTCACTTTCGGGGGTCCGAGCTGCCGGACCCCCCCACTTACTCACCACTCGCTCACCCCCTCACGACCCGTCACCGCAGGGCTTACCTAAGGTGCTCCTCCACGTCGCTTGGCCCAGGCTGATCCTTCGAGTCCAGTAGCCAGCGTGTCCTTGGAGTCCAAAAGCAGGCGGCCGTCCCGACTTCTGGTCCTCTTCAGGAGTGGCTATCCTGACGAGCCCCCAACTGAAATAAAAAAAGGGCAGGACTGATGGTCCTTTTTAAGCCTTTATTAAAAGTGATCAGCTCGGGTGGGGGCTCCGGCCAGCTTCGTTGCCCCCAGCTTCGACGAGGAGGAGGAGGATCTTCGGCTCTATCACTCCCTGTGATAGAGCCGGGCCTTCAAGCGTTCCTCACGAGGCGTGGCTGTATACCAAAGGGTATACGAAGGCGATGGTAGTAATTAGCTGTCCTCAGGGCAGTGCCTTCAACAGACCTTTTTGTTACGGTGACTTTTTGGAGAACTCAAAAGCTGGCCAGGTAGTAATTGCCTATCGAGTAGCCTGGTTCATTTTTCTTAAAAGTTTGTTGGCTCGTTTTAAATTATGATTTAGGGGTTTTTTTACTCCCAAGGGTCTTTGCAGCTCTAGTTTGCATATTCAGCCCCTTTTCTTCCTTTTTTTTTTTCTTCTGTCTTTTCCTTATCTCCTACCCTCCCTCCAGGCAGGTCAGCTTCAAAAGGGGTAAGGGGGGGGTGAGTGGTCGTAAATTCTTGCTCTGGAATGCAAGGTCTGATAAGCTGGATTCTTCACAACGACGTGTGGGTTTCTTTCTTAAACTGCAAGAGAGATCCTAACTTATAAAGCTACAGCAAAGCACAAAATTACATTCAAATAAAGTTACAATGTAGTACAAAATTACATTCAAACAAGGCTATAATGTAGTACAAAATAGATGGATAATTGTTAAATTGGTAATCTGGTCCCTTATTTATAACATCTTCCACTGCTGCCTGAGCTCCATCAGCAGGGAAAGAGGAGCTGCCCGGGAAATTTGGAGCTTGCTGCCTGGAGTAGTGGGAGGACCTGCTTTCTGGCAGTGCCTGCCTCTGCCCTTGATGGCTGAACAAGCTTTTCTTTCTCCCCCCATGAAAATAAATCCCAATGTATCACAGCAACAGAGTGGTGCTTATATATAGTGATCTCAGGAGTACTGGAGAAGGTTTTAGCAGTAAGGAACGGCTTTTGTTCTTCCTTTTATGTGATTAGCCAAGGAAGGTTCAGATTGCATGTGTTCCTTCTGGACTTCCTGGCTAATTAATCTACTGTCAGTGGTGTGGAGCTGAAAGTGTTTATAAAAGCGGGGCCAGATTTCAGGTGCTTCAGCCAAGTCAAGCGCTGCCTTTTTGTGCTGGGGCGAAGCACTTTGCATGTGAACAAGGCTTTCACCCCTGTGCTGAATGCTGAAAGGCCAGTTTGATTGCCTAACTGCTAGAGGTGGTAGGCTGAATGCACCACAGGAAGTATTTTAATGCTAAAAAATTCGGATACTTAATTATACCTGTTTTCTTAGTTGTTCCTAATCGCCTTTGTAGGGCTTTAGAGAATAGTCAAAGCTTCTTAAATTTAACTCTAATGTTATCTATAAAAACTGCTCGGGATCAGTCCTGGATCGGTCCAGGGACAGCACAGATATAACATCAAGCGCCTTTTACTTCTGGTATAAACCCAGTGCTGCATTCCCTGGGACTGTCAGGACTGTTGTTTTTTCCCTTCTACACTGTTATTGGCTAGTTTTGTTCTTTGCTCAGCTTTTGGCTTGGCTCACTGAAGATTTTTAAGCTGTTTTTAATCTCTGGCAGATTTTATTACCTGCGTGATGTATCAGTTTATCACCACAACCATCTCAACCTTTCTGCAAGAGCAGGTGAGGCAGTCAGAAGTGCTGGATAAGCCTCTCCAAAGTCACCAGGCAGTCATTTACCCATGACTTCATTCCCCAAATGTAAGCATTTATAGAAAGGAAGTGTGTTAGAGTTTAATCACTCAGGGAATGTCAATGCAAATTGTTTTCATCTATGAGGCACCTTGTCGTGCTGTAAAATCAAGGTAACCATGCATCCTTACCCCTTGGGTATTTTAGAGAGAGAAGGTGTCTGCAAAATCTTTGTTATGCTGCCCTCTGCTTAACTCTGTGTTGGTTCCTGCTGATCAGAGCTCATTGTTTTGAGTCTGTGCATGCACACTTCATGTTGCTGGAGATGTCAGCAAACATCTAAACTGGCTTTTCAGCCAGCTCCTGGTCTCATTTCCTCCTCTCAGTACTCGAAAGACCAGAATTTAGCTCTGTGGAGGAGCAAGGAAAGCAGCCTGTGAGAAGTGTTGATTCTGTCCAGTTTCTGAGTTAAAATGTTTTGGTGATCAGATTGCAAGGTATTGTGTATAGGATTTGTTCATGTCGGTTGCCTCAGTACTGGCATCACAGCTTTCTGCCTCTTCTCGGGAAGATCTGCATTGGAATCAGGACTTGAAAGCTCTGTGGAAAATACAGATCTCCTTGAGGGTTCAAAGCACCTGCATGGCTTTGACCAGAAAGCAAATTTCTGACTCCTTGGCAAATTTCTCCCCTTGGATTTTTTCTGGGCTCTGTCTTGTCAAAGCAGCCTAAGCCGTGCAGAGATTGTCAGCTTGCCTGAGTGCAGCCTGCTGCAGTCAGGTGAAGCTTTGCTGTCTTTTTACCCTCCTGTAGCCATTTTACTTTTATTCTGGCTGATGTAAAAAATAATTTAGTGGCTCTGAGAGAAGTCGCTCACCTTGGCTGTGCTGTGATGGTGTAAACATCCCCCAGCAGTGAACAGGACATGGAGAAGGAAAATTAAATGTGCTCTGTAATCATAGTGGCTGCAGGAATGCGTGCATCCCAACCTGTTCTCCGTGCCTGGCTGGAGCAGGCCAGCATGTGGGGAGCTTCCTGCTCCAACCTTCCCCTTCCCACTCCTCACACCAGCACTGAGCTCCTTGTGCCCTGTCCACACAGAAAGGAGTGTGAGAAATGGATCTGGTATATTGAAACCTTCCTGAGGAGCTGCCTTCTGCCACTATTGTCTGCTCTTCAGACACACAGCAAAGGCCAGGGTGACAGCATTTCTAATGCTTCTTAAAGAAATCAGGGAAAATCTCTCCCTATGTGAGCTCAAGGATGTGTTTTCTGAGGTGCAGAAGTACCACAGCTACAAGTGCAGAGGGTTGTTTCTTGAGATCTGTAGTTATTGCTGGCTTTTCCCACAGGTTCTCGTATTTCAGAGAGGATGTCACAATAATTCAGAGAGTGTATTCCCAAGGTCTAAACTTTCCCTGACTGATAGGGGCATAGTCCTTGGAGACTTAGACCTGACAGGTAATGTGTAAATTGTTCAGTGCCAACCATCCAGCTGCTCCCTTTCTTCAGACCTTACATTTAGCTCAATGTCTGGTTTTCTGATGAGATGATGGATGGATCTCCCTTGCCTTTTAGATGACACTCTTAAGTGCAGACAGCTCGTATGTGCTGAAGGGTGGCAGCTCCCTGTGCTTCTCCAGCTTTATCCTGTACTTTTAGTTCCAAACCAGTCCTTCAGTACAGAGTGTTTCCCTGTTGTTGTGACTCCCTCTTTCCTGGGCAGTGAAGTATTTTAAAGCCCTACATGGAGCTCCAGCATGGGAATAAGATTCTTTTGCAATTACTGCAATCAAAGCAGTAGTGCTGAAAGCACCCTGATTTATGGAGGAGTTTTTAAATGGCGTTGCAGAATATGATACGGTGACTCTGGTGGGGCCAATTAGTGGATTAAATTATCTGTATGTAAAGTCCATTTTAGGTCTGCAGTTTTGGATCTTGGTGCCTGTTCCATTTGTACTTCTTGACTGAGTTTAAAAGGTGGATGTGAAGCTGGAGTGATGTTATAACCGTGGCACTACAAGAAACGCAGAACACTCTAGTTAGATATTAACTGTGATCTGCACTTCTGTGCATGCTGATCCCCGAAGAGCTGACCATTTATTTTCTAGTGTTTAATTTTTCACTTCTGTTCCTCAGAGGAATGTAGACCGGTTTAACCTTAAGCACCTATCCTCAGCTTTCCCTTTTTTTTGCACCAGGGAGTATTTGTCCATATATCCTGAGCTCTAATGAGAAGACACATCATCTGTGTTCGTAGCAGGATATTATAAATAAGAGGACAAACTTTCTCCACCTGCTGCAGCAGGGTGAGGTTGAGGGATGATCTGTGATAGCAGGCACCGCCAGCTATGCTGAAAGCCTGGAATCCCCCTCAGAATGGATGAGCAGATGGAGAGTGTCTTGACTGCAGTGTCAGTCCTTGCATTAAGGGATGTGCACACTGATCCCAGGGTGCTGGATAACCTCTGTGAGAAACAGGCTGCGAGCTATCTCCCTGTAACCAAAAGTGGTGTTTTGACAGGTTTTGGTTCTCTTCAAAATCACTGCATTACCAAAAATGGGCACTGTCATTCTTCACCGGTGAAATTCCTTTCTTTTGTTTCCTGGAAAGCTGGGACAGCCTCTTGCTGCTGGCAACAGGAAGAAGAGAAACACCTGACACTCGAAGCATGTATTTGCATAGAAAAACAAGGTGCCTTAGGTAGGGAGTTGTTCCAAGTGCTGGAACTGAGTTGGTTTTGTACACTCCCATTTGGTTGCAGTGTGCCCAGAGCTGGGCTATCTCTGGCAAACTGGCACTGGAGCATCTCATCCCCTGCTACACAGGACAGATCCTTAAGCATGCAGAGGTTGTGCTTGTTTTGACAACTGTATACTAAATTTATCTGGAAATAAAAGGAAAAATTTAGTCTTGTGTTGCTATGTGTGCCTCTTGTTTTATTTATAGTTTGTTAGCCAGACCTGCTGACAGGATGTATCTTAACTCCCTGCCTGGGGAATGAAGGGAGGTAGGATCGTACCAGCCACCGCCTGGAGAAGGCATTCCAGAGGCTCTGTGAAACTTTACGTGAGGCAGAAAGTGTGCAGGCAGATGGCAGCTGCTCTAATTAAGACTTACTGTCTCTTGTCTGTTTTCCTGATGCTGTGGTTTTTAAGGTGTTGCTCTTCTTTTTTAACACCAGAGGAATTTTAGTACTTTATTATCTGTACAGCACGGTATGGATTGTATTGCAGTGATAAAGGAGCTCAGAGCCACTGAAGTAAATGCCTTGAACCTTCAGTAAATTAGTCGATGGGATGGCAAGTCTCCCAAGTCAGTGGCAGCTGAAGATCTGTAAATGAAGTTGCCGTTTATGGTTAGTGATTGCCCTTCTTTGGGAACTGTGAAACTCATTCAGCAGCCTACACAGCTCTAGAGATTGCAGGCTAAAAGAGACTCCCATAGCAAATAAACGTGGAAAGCACAGGTTGCCTCCGGGTGCTCCTGATTCGAGAGAGCAGTTTAGCTTGAGGGTGTTTTGTTGGTTGGAGTTTCATCTTTTCAGGTTTTGGGTGTTTTTGGCAGTGCCTCAGCATTTGGAGTGGGTAAAGGCTGTGCTGAGTGAGTGCCTGCTGGCGGTGACAGACTGACGTGCCAGAATGTTTCAGTGTTTGAAATCAAGTCTCTCTCCTTTCCTTCCTGTGGGGTCTTTGCCCAGGGTTTGCTCATTGGGATATAAAAGCAGGGTTTGTCGTTTCAGAATTCCAGAAGCTGTGGAGGAGTATTCCTGTGGATTCTATGGATGAGGAGAAGATAGAAGAGTATCTGAAACGACAGGGTATTTCTTCCATGCAAGAAACCGGACCAAAGAAAATAGTAAGAGATACAAATTATAGATCTCCCTAAGAAATCCTTCCTTCCTGACCCTGCAGCATTAATTCCAAAATGTGTTGGTGAGCCTATGCACGGCTTTGTGGAGCTGTGGGGAAGTGTGACCAGTTTTAAAAACTGGAAAACCCAAGTGCTGCAGCCAGCAGTCAGTGCTTTTTATGACTCGTTAAAGCCAGTGTAATTAATCCAAGCAGTATCAAAAGAGGGCAAATGCCAGGAATCCCCATGAGCTCCGGAGTGGAAGTTTCTGCTTGAAGATGTACAATACATTAAGAGCAGTAGTATTTTGGGAAGAAGGTGGGGGTTAACTTTTCTGCTAAAAAGCTTTGAAATCCTGATGGGATTGTGGATAGAGCTATGGGGCATGTACCTGCTTCTGTAGCTGCGTGGGATGGTTTGGAACCTGCACTTAAAAACACCAGCTTTACTACTGTGCCTGGGATACTGTGACTCTGCTCCGTCCCCAGGGTCATCTCCCTGCCTGGATTGGAATTGAATGCTGTTGCTTCTCCAGGAGCTAGCACTTCCCCTTCCCTGCCCTGGTTCTGTCAGGGCTCATCTTTCACAGCAGCAGTGACCAGCCCTGTGTTACACATCAGATCAGATATCACAGGTCTTCTGACTCCTGTTTGTTTCTTCTTGCAGGCTCCCATTCAGAGGAGGAAGAAACCTGCTTCTCAGAAGAAACGCCGGTTTAAGACTCACAATGACCACTTGGTTGGAGTATTAAAAGATTACTCTGATGTGGTTCCTGGCAAGCAGTGAGCGGTTGAATTCTGGAGCAAACGTGCATTTCTAGATGGGCTTTGTGCTGCTGGGGCTCGGTGTCTGCTCACAGAGGGACTGACTGTATATAATAATGTGATGTGTTTCCCCCACCCCAGCAACTGCCGAGGTGAAACAGGTCAGTTTAAGAGCAAGTATGAGCTACTAAATTTAGAGGTTAATTTAATTAGCTAATGGGAAACGTGTCTTTGAGTAAGAGGTTCTCACTAGTTGTCTGTTGGCAGTAGGGTGATAAATGGTGCTCAGCATGTAATGCAGGAATTCCTGCACAGTGCTTAACTCTGCTTTTACATTGCTTAATGGGTATTTACCTGGAATTACTTACAAGGGGTAGTGGGATTGAATACAGCATTTGTTTTACCTATTTCAGGAAAACCTTTTCCTAAAATCACTGCAGGCAAAGTTTCTTTCACAGTCAAATACACCCACGGGTTCATATGCTTCTTCCTTGCCATGGGACTGAGCTTTACTGAAAGGCAGTGATATCTGAGACTCAAACTCAGAAAACCCCCTCTCCCGAAATCCCAGCAGGCTGTGGGATGGGAAGCAGCCAGAGCTTCCTAGTGTTTATTAGGAATTGCCCTTGGCGATGTCTCCTCACTGTTGTGGGTACAAGTGTATTGCTCTGTGCACAGGAGGGAAATAAAACAACGGTGTAATGATGAAGGTTTTTTTTTAAGTAATAAATTTACAATGCTGGTTTCCAGTGTTGCTTCTTTAAAGAATGAGAGAATCGGCAACTTTTGTGCTTGTTGTGTTTTCCTTTTTGTGGAGGTAAAGGAATCTTTGCTGTATTTTTATCCTCTCAGTGACTTACTGTTCTGGGCTAACACTGTCATCTTTTTACTGATAGTTGAGGAGAGAGGAGGAACCACCTTAAATGCGAGCTCCCTGTGGATGCCTGATGTTCTGTGCAGCACAGCCTTACGTGGAATGTGGCCAAATCATGTCCTCTTGATAACTTATTTTTATGTTCCGAACCAGAGTCGGTCAATGCTGATCCTGTTTTCATGGCGCTGCAGGAGAGGAGCTGTTTCTCTGCTCTTTCATGGTTAGGATCAAAGATAAAAGAGGTGCCTGCAGCTCCCCACCGACGGCAGATCGCTGCTGCCTGAGCACAGGCTGTTGTCTTGCTTGATGCAGCCGGGGTCGAAGCAGAGGCCGTCGGATGTGGACATGTGAGCAGATGAAGAATGAGGCTTTGTTGCTGTCACACTGAACGAGTTCTGCCAGCTTGGGGAAATATGCTTCTGTAAGTGCAGCATTTATCCTCCTGGTTTTAAAGTCTGCTCCTCTGAGAAACAGACAATGCTTCCAGCATTGCACATGTCAGCCCTGTTTAAGGAGCTCCCAAATGCCGTTAGGAGGTTTCTTCTGTTATTTTTTTTATATATATATATATATATATTTATAAAAGCATGCTGCTCCAGATGGTTTTGAAACTGTTTTTCTTTCCTCTATCTTCCAGGTCAGCACAAACAATTCCTCTTGGAGCTTTTTTGTTTTCCATTACAGCTCTGCTGTAAGTACCTACAGCATACTTGCAAAAAGGTTCACCTCTCTTCTGTCATCTTCACTCAAGGAAAAAAAAGTTCCCTTCCATCTGCTGCATTTTTGAGCAGTGATTTTTTGGTGGTGATGCTTGGACAACAGCAGGGCTCTGAGTTGCCTTTCGTACCTCTAGGGGTTTCATGGAGCAACTTCCCAATTACCTTACATAACATTGCCCTTTCTCTATGAACCAAAGCTGGCTGTAAGGTAGGCTACCTGCTTTGTTTCTCTGCTCAAGTGATTAAGATAATAAGAGTCTGAATTTAAAGAAATTGCCTCTAGCTACTTTGAAAGATCAGAAATATGTTAGGTCAAAAAACAGGAGAGCAGGAAAAGGGAAAGTGACTGTGGGCTCTGTGTGCTGTGCTAGCCTTGTCAGGCTCCAGGTGGTGTCCAGTTGGAAAGACTGAATTAGATACTTTGCCTCAGTGGTGGACGTCTTCTCCTCTGCAGTAGTAGCAGAAAAGGCCTGAATAAGTTTTGCAGCTTGTTAGGGTAAAACCTAAAATACAGCTGAAGAGAAGCTTCACATTGGCCTGTTAGTGGTGTTGACTGTAGACAAGCAGTGGTGTAGAAAACAAGTTTGGACAATAAGCACAGAATCAGATAATCCCAGACTGATTTGGGTTGGAACAGACCTTAAAGATCCTCCTGTTCCACCCCCTGCCATGGGCAGGGACACCTTCCACCAGACCAGGTTGCTCCAAACCCACTCCAGCCCAGCCTTGGGCACTTCCAGAGATGGGGCAGCCACAGCTCTGGGTAATCTGTGCCAAGGCCTCAGCACCCTCACAGGGAAGACTTTATTCCATATGTAATCTAAGCTAAATTTCTCTTTCAGTTTGTACCCATTTCACTTTGTCCTGTCACTGGAGTCCCTCTCTGGCTTCCTTGTAGGCCCCTTCAGATACTGGGAGGGGCTGTGAGGTCTCCATACAACCTTCTGTTCTCGGGGTGAACAGACCCAACTTTCTAACCCTGTCAAAAAGATGAGGAGCATGAGCTCCTCTCTTTTGCGTAGATTTCAGGAGTTGGGTTTTGTCTCCCAAAGATGCTCCCAGCACTCCTTTTTTTCCCAAGACCTCTTAAAAATCGAATGGTGGAACTAGAGAAGATCTCAGACTACATGAACATGAGTCTATTTGCTGAAACTGTTACCATTCCAGTCCACTTCAGTCTCTTCACAGCATTATATCCTGATCAGGCTTTTTTGCTGAAGTTCAGCTGTTAAAAACTTAAACCTCCTTCGTATTCCTCCAGGGTGTTCTCTTGTGTTCTGTGTCTGGCAGAATGACTCTCTCAGTGGCCAAAACCACCATGCCCTCAGCTTGCTTACTTTGGCAAAACTCTTCTTCCCTCACTCAGACTGGCATTGCAAAGGGCTTCTGAGAGGCATCATATTCTGTTCTGGCAGCCCTGGGCCGTTATCCCACTTTTCTCCTCCTTCCCTGGAAGCTTCTGCTGTAAACCAGGAAGATGAGGGCAATTGGGCTGAAAACACAGAGTAGAATATTTCAGATGGAAGTGGTCTATGGCAGGCACCTTGTTCTCAAGCATTCCAGGAAGGTTCTTTGGCAAACCCATCTCAGTGCCATCTTTACCTGTCCCTGCCTCCACTCAGGGTCCTGTCCAGCAGGGACAGTGTTCCCTCAGCTCCAGTATTTGCTGTGTTGATCCTGACAAGGTTTTCCTTTTTTAAGGGACAGGTTGAGTAGCTGAGGTGTGTTGCACCTCTAAACATGGATCCCCTACTAACTTCTCTCCTAAAAGTTGCTCTGACTGAAGAGTTATTCCACCTCCTCCTCTATTACAATGATCATTTTGGAAGGGGATGGAAAACAGCAGGATTGTGTATGGTTGAATGAGAAAACTGACATAAGGCAATGTGTACCAGGGCTAATCTATAATTCATCATGATCATTCCAGGCTTTTAGAAAGCGGAGGAGAGCGAGGCGAGGGAGCCCTGAGAAAGGGTATGGAGGCCCTGCACGTGGCTGCAGCCAGCGAGGGCTGTCACTTCCGATGAGCACGGGTGGGCGGTGCTGGGCCACCAGGGAGAGCCATGCTCCCAGTACCTGCTGATGGGGGGGGGGTTGCCTTTGCAGACGACTAGATGCAATCGTGGTGCTGACATCTCATTATTTCCGGCTTTGTTCCTCACTTTCCGGTCGTTGCTAATGTACCAGGCCTGAATTCCTTTGTGTGTTACTGCCTCGGGGGCCTCTGGCAGCTCCTGCTTCTGGGGGAAGGATGTCCAGTAGAACCAGTGCTTACTGTTGGCTGGCTTAGACTGGCACAGCTAACCACTGACAGCCATCAGGCAGAAATGAGCTTGGATCTCAGCCTGCTGGTGCTGCCTTCCTACTGCTGGCAAAGTCAGGGATATGGCAAATCAGGTGGTTTGGGATTCAGTCTCCTCCTGAGGAGGCGAGGTCAGAGAGGATCTGCTCTGGTGCTGTTCCTCTGGCTCTGTAGTATGTTCTGACCGTGTCCGTGTTGTCAGTCCCGCGCAGGCTCTCTGGACACATCCCTGCAAAGCAGATAAGGAAGATTGGCATCTCCCTAGAAGAGAGGGCTTGCCTGGACACAGCAAGGCTCACTGGTATTGCATAGCTGTAGCTGTTCTCTTCCCAAATGAGGTGAGCCTGCGCCGCTCTGGTGAGGGCCAGCAGAGGAAGGGAAGCAGTTGGCTCTCTGCTCAGCACTAGGGAGCTCACACTTGGAAAATGTGTCTAGTTTAGGCCTCCCCCTCTGTTCAATCCCCGCTCCATCCCTCAGGATGCTGGCTGAAGCTCCCAGGCTGGTCAGGGCTGGGAGGAGGAGTGGGGAACTGGGACTGCTCAATGTGTTGAGCAGGTGGCTGGGTGTGTATCTGATCATAAGGTGCAGCGATGTGAAGGGCAGTGAGGAGGATGATGTAGTCAAACGCTTTTGGCAGCCATGGCAGATGACATAATAAGGGAATGTGGGAAGTTTGGCTTGGATATTAGGAAAAAAACAGCTGGTGGGGAGATGTCTCCATCCATGGAGGGTTCAAGTATTGCCTAGACAAGACCAGGATGCCCAGGTCTCGTCTCTTGGTGGCAACAATCCTGTGTGAGAGGGAGGTTGGATCAGAGACCTCCTGCAGCCCCTTGTACCCACATGCTCCTGTGGGTCCAAGCCCTGGTTCCTTCGGTGTCTCCTGGTGTGCTGTAAGATCAGTTCTTGTTTCAGTCTGGCTTGCTTTCTGCTGCTTTGGCTTGCAGTGGCCTCTGTGTTACTCAACAGCCCAGGAAAAACAGCCATAACTCTGAAAACCCATCAGTGCTTCTGAGGCTGGGATTCACGTGTCAAACTGCACCGGCCTCGTGGGTTGGACATTGTGCAGAGTACAAGCACAGCAGGGGAAAAGGATGGTTAAGGCAGGAGGTTGTCCTGCCATTAAGTTAATTTTTTTACTATATACCTGCACTTCTGGGCTTGCATCCAAGGCCTGAAGTACTTGTGCGATTTCTTCCTGCCTCCATCAGTTTGGTTGTGTTCTCTATTCCCTCCTGAGCTGGTTATTAATTATGGAGACGGCAGAGATGAAATCCAGACTCTGCTAATGGTTGACTTCCCAGTGTTTTAGAGGCAGCATTTCAGGGACCTGCTAATGGTATTTCTTAGCTTTGCTTTTTTAAGCCCCACTGTCTTGTTGGTTTGTACCCTGAGTGAGGCAGGTAGTGGTGTTTAAGTGCTGGCAGATCACATCTGCAGCACCCAGCTCATTCTCCTGGGTTGAAATGTCCTCCTTTCATGCTGGTAGGGAGAACAGAGCAGCCTTGCCTGGCAGCTCTCACACAGTGCAGTGACCCTTGTGGGGTGGCGCCTCTCAATTTCCCCTTTTGGAATCAGGGAACAACTCCATGCTGAGAGCTGTGCCGGGCCCCAACTGTCCTCACAAAGCCACCCACCTCTTTGCTTTGACGCGCTGACTTCCTTCACAGCCTATGTCTCAGCCTTTAAAGCTGCCTGGACAAGCCTTAGTGCTCTCACATCTTCCCTCTCCCAGCCTTGTTATTCCTTCTCCCCCCCGTCCCAGGAGCTCACTCCTCCTCCCTGCCCTATCCAGGCTGTGGGTGCTGCCTGCCTCGGCGCCGGCTCTGTCTGCCCTTTGCTCTCCCTGGCCCGGCTGGTGCATCTCCATTCCCGCGGCAGGATCCCCTGTCCCTGCTGCTGCCTGACCATCTGCCCCAAATCCTCTGAGAGATACGGCTCTCCTTCTCCCACCTTGTTCCCGTTTCTCTGCCGTTCACTTGTGTCTGTCTGACAAATACAACGCTGGGGAATCAGCGCTGTATTTTGGCTTGTAGACCCTGCCAAGTTGTTCCCTGTCTTTGCAGCTGCTTCCAGCCTGCTGCCGGTCAGCCAACCTCTGTGCAGGGATGCACAGGAAGGAGCTGCCTGCATTCCCCCCTCCCTGAGCTTAGCCTTATGTTGGGGGGATGGGAAGAGAAAGACTTGGGAAAGCGGAAACAATGAGAGTGCAAAATCTCAGTTTGGTTTTTCCAGCTCTGCCTGTTCATATCCCCCAGGACTTAGCCTGGTATCATATGGCAGCACTGGCCTGGGAGTCCCTGATCCCGTTTTGCAATTCTCCAGTGTCAGCCAGCAGTTCGGGCCTTCCTGTAAGTGCCCCGATGGTCACAGGGAAGGAATGTTCCCCAGCCGCATGGGGAAAGGTCACCACGGGCAAAGGGGACGCCGGGGCCGGGTGAGCAGCGTGCTGCTCCCGCCCCTTGCTGATGAGGGCAATGCTCATCAGCACAGAGACAAAAACAGGCTGGTTCGTGGGGGAAATGGAGGAAAAAAAAAATAGTTCAAGAGGTTAAATATTTTGGGCAAGGCCCCACTTCCTTTCGCAGGGCAGATCTGGGAGCAGATGCCATACCCAGGCAAAGTCTAGGAGGATGTGTGCATGTTTCATGGCTCTCTTAGCTGGAGGATGTTTGCTGCTGAATCTGCTCCCAAAAACATTTGTGTCCCTTAAAGTGGTGCCTGGGAGATTTTGGCCAGAACAGCTCTTGGGCTGACCAGCATGTTGTGGCTCCCATCCCTTCCTCCCTTGTGCCTGCCAACAAACCTCTCCCCTGGATGCAACTCGGAAGGAAAGCTGTGACTCGCGGTGGTGGTGGCCACAGCGGGATTAACATCCAACATTAAGGGCTTAACTCATCCCTGCCAGCCAGGAGTTTCAAATAACTGCCATGCCTCTTCCTTCCACCCTGGAGCTTGTAGCTTTTTTAATCCTGTCCTTTACACCTCATTTTCCAGGCTGCCTTTGCTAAGCTGGAGCTTGCTCCTGGCACTTTGTTTTTGAAGCCTGGCCTCTAGGCTGGAGCTCCTGGAGGTGCTGGTTACATTTGTCAGGGTGGGAGCAGAGAAGGGAGGAGGAATTTCTAGGTTGGGCTTACAAACCCAAGTTTTTCAAAATTCCCAGCGTGTTAAAAAAAATATAGAGCTAATCTGGCCTTTCGTCTCTAGGTTACGTTAGCCTCAGCCGAGGCTGAGCTCATGGAAAATTGCATCCTAACTCCTGTGCTCCCTGCCAAGATTAGTGGGTTTAAAAACTAACCGATAACATCTTTGTAAACTTGGAGTCATTTCTTTAAAGCCTGCTGAGCCTTCCAGCCTGGATTTTGGAGCTTTCCTAGATATCCAAGAGAGCCAAACAGGATGATGGCATCTGCCCTGAAAAATCACCCAGGAGCCTCACAGTGCTTTCAACTATTCCTGAGGGAGGAAAGAGGCTGATGTTCGCCAAGGCCCTGAGGGGTGTGTTGGGATCCTTCTCCCTGTTCCTAACCAGATAGACGGCACACAGCGACGCTCTGCGCATAACTTATAATAATCACCGGTTTTATTTTTAAAAAATTACAATAGAAAAGTACCTTTAAACATATTTCCAAAAGCAGAGTAGACAATGTGGAAGCTTCTCTCCTCTCCACGAGACAAAGTACAGGAAATAGTTTGCTAAAAGAGTTAGTCCGCCGCTTGGGAACGCTGGTATCGTTCCTTTTAGAGTCGCTCTGAGGTTTGTCTTGGATTTGATTTCTTCTCACATCACTTTTATCAGTCCCGTTTTTTACAGTAGACCCCAACAGGACAGTTTCTGATCATGAAAAATCCCATTTTCTCATCCCCCTGTCCCACCCCAGCTGCCAGAACCTCAGCTATCTTATTTTGGCCCACCCACAGGACAAGAGGAAGGAGAAAGGAAAAGGTGATGATGTTTAACGAGGCCACGAACAGCTGGGAAAAACCGGCTATGGCGAGGCCTGGGCAGCAGCTGAGCTCAGTGTTCCCTGCAGCTGGAATGGAGACAGGGGAAAGGCAATGGAAGGAGAAGTTCTGCGCCTCCCTTTGCAAGAAACCGAAACCTAATAAAGGTTTTGGGTCAGTTTGCTCTGTTCTTTTTCCAAATTCCTCCTGGAGCAAGGAGAACTAGTATGTCAAGCAGTCTCTCTGCTGGTACTCTGTGTCTGTAGAGGATGTTGGCAGCCTCCCTTTCTCATCTTTGCACATGGAAACATGGGAATGCCATGCAGGGAGCAGCCAGACCAGCGTAACATCGGCACTAAAACCGCAGACCATGCCAGGTTAGTGCATAATGGGAAGCCCCTCAGGACGTGTGTCCAACCTTGAGGAAGCTGGCAAACCAAGGATTTGTCAGTATGTTTTTTCATACAGCAGTTTACGTTGCCTGTAACAGCTTGGAGCAGTCATGGCAGGAGGAGGAGGAGGAGGAGGCAAATTGTCACCTTGCTACATGTGTGGGCTGTCCGCCCATCCCTGATCCGAGCCGTTGTACCCCACGGAAGCTTTGCACAGCAGCTATGAACACAGCCCCAAGGTAAAAAAGAACACCAGAAGAAAGTTCCTGATTGTCCTGCCTGCTTGTCATTTGGTGCAACTGGGAAGAAAACAGTAATACTGTAGTGTCCGCAGACGCCTTGCCAGCACGGCCAGAGCACAATTCCTGTGCCAGAGGGAGCACAATTCCTACAAACCCACATCGTGTGTGTTGACATCCTCACACATGTGAACATCATGCCTTTGACATGCAGCTGATGGGGCCAGGGGATAATAAGACTCTTCTTTACACATCTCAAAAGTCAAGCACAAAACCTGTGGTCCGACCCGGTGTAAGATTGTCCTCCTGAGGAGCTTTGGTACAAAAATACTTGCTCTTGGTTTTTTTTTTTTTTTTTCCTTTGTTTTTTCTTTTTTTCTTTTTTTTTTTTTTTTTTGTAGTCTGCTTTCCTATGGTTCCGTTTGAAAAGCCTTTTCAAACACTACAACAATGCCTGTCAAACCATGCTTTCGGGAGTAACACACTCTTCCTTACAAATATACAGTGTAAAAGAGGAAAATATTATTACTAGGTATGTTTTTCTTTTTTCTTCTAGGAGAGCAGATGTGTGATAGAGGCTGTGGGAAAGTCTTGGAGGAATCCAAACTTGTGTGAGGTTTTTTTTCAAGCCTGAAACAACAAAGAGAGGTGTTAAAAAAAAAAAAAACCAAACCAGCTGTGATGGAGGAAAAAGGGCTGTGGTTAATAACTCTTCCTTCGTGGAAGGAAGGAAGGTAGGAGAGATGGAGGCTTGTTTTGGATATCCACGTCAGGACCATGCTCTTAAGGACCGTTGATTAGCAGGAAAAGGGCAAGGTGGGAAATGCCTGTGAGGAGAGACTGTAGCATCCCAGGCATAAAGAACCCCACTGATCCCGCTTTGTTCCTCCCATTGGCTGTAGCCCCCAGGGTTTGAGCTGGGAAGCTGGGAGTTAAGTTCGAGTTGAATTTTGCACTTAAGTGGAATTCGGTCTCTGTTGATCCAAGGCAGGAAGCAAGGACGGAGATGAGATTAGCAGGGGTAATTCAAAGCCGAGAGGCATTTCTTGGCTGTGGAAACTCTCACCCCAGATAACAGTGATAAAGGCGGGAATGGCAGAGCCATGTTTCTGCAGGCCAGTAGCTGGAGCAGCCCCAGGGTCATGCCAACCTCTGGGCCTATTCCCTGCCTATTCCTTCAAGGATATTGTGTTGGCTTCCTCACTCCTCTGGCCTCTTCCCAAAGCAGCCAAGTCCGCGGGGTTGCATCCTTACCAGCACACTGAAGTCCTGTGGAGAGCACATCAACCCAGTAGCCGCCTTGGAAGACTCCATTAATACCCACAAGACTGACTGTAGGCCACCATCACACACCTGAGACCTGTGGGAGGACCCAGCGCAGAGTGAGGGACGCTGGCACTGGGGACTGAGGTCAGTGTGCTGTGGGGAGGGGTGATTTCACAGTGACCGGGGTCAGCACTTCCTGAGGGGACAGTCTGCAGGTTAGTGGTGTTTGGCCAAAGATGGGGCTTGGTGATCTCAGAGGTCTTTTCCAACCTGATTCTGTGATTAGCCCCACGCTGATGGGCTCCAGGCAGCAAATACAGACAGAGCCAGGCCCTCAGCCAAACCCTCACTGGCCTGTGCCCTTCCCAGCTGGAGGAGCCTGGAAGGAAAACAGGAGGTCCCTGACCCTCCATCCTCACCACCCACTGTGGCTCCTGAGCTGTGGACCTGTTTCAAGGGATTCATCTTCTCTTCCAAAACATGTCTCTGCTTACATTTTATCTGGAGACATTGGCGTGTTGCATATTTTAGAAGAACCAGTGGTTCCCAAAGCCCTGCTACTCCCTATTTTTATCTGCTGGGCCTAAAATAGCCAGTGAATTCTTTATGGATCCAAGTCTGGGGCCGACTGCAGCCAGGGCTGGGCTCCTGCCCTCCCGGCCGAGTGACCTCATGGCCACAGCACAGGGCCACAGATGCCAGGCAGATGGGCAGAGCAGTCACATGTGAGCATGGGCAGCTGATGCCAGAGCTTTGGATGCACTGGCATTTCTCCACAGGTGGGTGTGGAAGCAGGAGGCTTCCCAGCAGGGATGGTTCCCAGCTAGGATGGTCCAGACAGGCCGGGATTGCAGGGCAAGCGCTGCTCAGCGTCCACCAAGGCTCTTTTCCCTCTTCCATTTGAGTCTCCTTTGTTTATTTATCCACAAAGGCCAAAGTTATTTGCAGAGCATGTCTTGCAAGGCTTTTTCCATCCAAAGAGGTCCCAGATGGAATGGGATTGGTCCCTCCCTCCTGCCGGGTGCTCGGTAAGGCTGTGCTTCTTGTTTTGGCATCCCCACCACCCTGGGCTGCCTGGATAGTTTTCCTTAAGGTTTAATGAGGTGATTGTGTCGGGGCTGCCTTCTTTTCCATCACAACACCCCCTCCGGTATGCTGCCTTTCCCTCCTGCCCCAGGACATGTAGAAAAGTGTTGGGGTGAGTCATGGCAGGGACATCCCCTTCTGGGGACTAGGAGAGCTACTGGACTTTGGGTGTCTGCTGAAAGGTGGCCACCCACCCTGAGCTGTTGGAGACCCTGGGAGTCACAGAGGGGTAAGCCCAGGGTGAAGATGGAGGTGGCCCCCAGCCAGCACAGAAGGATGGGAGCAGGACAGTGGCACTCACCCGGCATTCAGCAGAACTGACGAGACTTCCAGCCCTGAGAACCAGCCTCGGAGGGAGGGAGCCAGCGCATCTGCAAAGACAAGGGAGATACAAGGTGAGAAGGGGGTGGCTGCCCACCCTGGCAAGATCAGGCCTCGTCTGGGTTCCATTTTCCTGGCTTTTCCCAGGCACAGGGCGGAGGGCGGTTGGAACACCAGCAGTACAGCCATCCCAGCTCCAATTGCAACAGTAACCATTGGGGCTGAGCACAGACCCCGGCGTTGCTGCTTCCAGCAGGATGGAGCTGGAACAGCAGCACCATTGGTCCCACTGAGCAGGAGTGAGCTCACTTGAAACAGGGTGGAAAACATCAGATGCCAAAATTTGGTGTATAGGCACTCGGTGCTCTGCCAGATAACTCCCAAGCCAGCCCCACCATCCATCCTGCAGTTCCTGGTCCCGCTACTGTCTGCAGGATCCAGCAAAGCAGCTCCAGTCTGGATGGTGGCTCCAGTCTCCAATACCCCACCACCAAACCCACAACACCAGCAACTGTACAGGAGGTGCCACCACCACCCTCCCCACCATGCTGATATTTCACATCAGATAATATTGCTTTTGTTTAATATCAGGTCTCGGCCTGGGTTTTCCCAAGGGACCCTCAGAGCTTCTGTACGTTTCCTTGTCTGTGCGCTTCCCCGAGCAGGGCAGGTGCTGCCTGTTAGCAGTTATTTGACAAGGCAAGTACATAGCTGCAATATTTACCAACGCTCTTCCTATGAACAGCAGGGCCCAAAAAGCTGGAGTTTCATCCAAAGGCTGTGCATGGTTTGTGCACTGAGCACTTTTCCTCACCCTCCTGCTCAAACCAGCCCAGCTCCCAGTGATGGTGGCTGTGGACAACCTGGCTCAATCCCGGCGGGCCAAGGCCAAAAGCCTTTGGAATGCAGTTTATCTGGCATCTCTCTTTGCATGCGCTTGTTTCCTCCTGTTCATCAATCACTGAGCTGGAGCCGGCAGCAAGGAGCAAAACCTGGGATGATGTCCAGCACGGATGCTGAGGAGGTAGCTGCCCTTTCTCCCCTTGTGGCAAGGGTCCCTTCCCAGCACCCCCATGATGCTGCAAGGCTGGAACTGCAGAGAAATCCTCTTCCTCCACCATTTCCACTTCTTCTCTTTCCCCTTCTCCTCTCCCAGGCAGATAGTTAATTTTTAACAGCCACATGCTGCCTTCGGGGGCTACTGGCAGTGGCAGCCGGCAGAAGGCACTTGTGACAAGGCAGCACCTTGTCAATAAAAGATGGATCCTCCATTTGCGCTTTGCTTCCCTCTGCTCCCCGTGAGAGCTGCTTGGCTTCGCACCCCATGAACAGCAGGCCGCATCCCAGCGATGCTGCAAGGGCAGCCAGCAGTTCTGGAGCCCTCATTTCCCACTGGCAGCCACACTGGGTGGTTTGGTGCCAGGAGCGATGGGGATGGTCCAGACCCTGAGAGCATCCCCATCCCTCCGTTCGCCCTCCCCACCTGCCCCACCACGGGCACCAGCTAAAGTAGGAAGGCAGAGAGAGGTGTCTGGGGAAAGGCAGGACCCCTGCCAGCATTCAACTCCATTTGGGAGCCTTCCCTAAATCTCAGAGAGCGGGGAGTGAGTGCCTGTTAGCCGGGTAGAGTTAGTGGTGCGGCGAGCACCGAGGGGAAGGGGGTCCAGGGTGGGCGAGAGGGTGAGCAGCGGTGGTGGATGGGTCGGAATTACCTGGGCGTGCAGCGAAGCGGGATAGGTGAAAGCAGGAGGAGGTAGAGCAGGTGCTAATTCCGCTGGGTACAGAGGGTACGGCCCCCACACTTCAGGGCTACTGGGGTAAAGTGCAGGCACTGTGAGCTCATCTGCAAGAGAAGAAGAGGGAGAGTTAACGGTGACCACAGGGCTGTGACCCGCACTGCATCCTTCCTTCTCCCCCCAGGCAGGAGCAGAGCTGCCCCTGGAAATGTGTGAGATGCCACCGCCAAGAGCCAGCCCGCAAAGCCAGCGTGGAGCTCGCCCGCTGGGATAACACAGGCTGAGCAATGCTGAGGGAGCCAGGGCTGGGCTCATTGTCTCCGAGAGGCTTAGTAATCCCAGGGATCCAGCAGAGGAGAGCATGCAGCTCGTGCCTGTGTGCAACAGCGAGGTGAGGAACCGGCGTCTGCATGAGAGAAGCTCTTCCAGAAGAGGAAACAGGTATGGAGCACTCATGGCAGGCCAATGCTGAGGTTTCTGCTGAGACCTCATCCTGCTCCCAGGCACCATGCTAGGGTGGCTGTCACCTGTCCCAGGTCTTCTCCAACACCAGCAGCTGCTTTTGGGAACCCCCAGCATGTGCCACCATGCAGCAAGCAGGTACCACTGCTTCCAGTTGGACCTGGTACCCCCTCACAGTATAGTATCCCTGCTCCTTCCAGCATCCTACACCCTAGGCCTGGCATGCTACATCCACCCATGATCTCTGCATGACATCACACTCCCAGAATAAGGTGTTCTCCCAAGGATGGGGGCAACCCCAAGTGCCTGCCAACCCAAACCCTGCTGACAGTGCAGGGGGTACTCACAGGGCTCCCGAGCGATGAACTGAGGTACAGCAGTGGGGAGAGGGGTGCTGGGGTTTGGGGTGCCCACCAGCTTGTTCTTGGCCATCTTGGTGTTGGCCTTGGCAAACTCCAGCCGCAGCGTCTGGGGGATCTCGGGGTCGAAGCGGATGCCCTGCGGGAAGGAAGGAGGGAAGGAGGCACGGCGGGTGGGCGAGCACCGCCGCGTGCCGGCCCTGCAGCAAAAATAACTCCTTGTTATTTATGGGTTTTTTCAACTTCCAGCCCTGAAATGAGCTAATTTGCCGGGCCCCAAGGCAGCTCACATTCCTCCGGCATCTTTAGCATCGGCACCATATTTGGCAGTCGGCATCCCACAAGGCCGAGCTCTTATCCAGAGGGATTAGCGGAGCCAAAAAAAAGTTTTACATTGAAAATGAAGACAAGGAAAAAAAACAACCCCAAACCAAAATGCAGGGAGAACTGGGGAGGAATTAGAGAACCAGCTCCACACCATTCTGCCTGTGATTATTTCCAGGTAACTTCATGGAGTTGCTAAAAGAAAGTGAAATTTGCTTTTTCTTTTGCAGTCTTAGCTGGGATTTTTCCTGCTGAATAAACAGGAGACGCTGGGAATGCTGTTTCTGACTTGTATCTACAGCCTGAATCCTGAGGGTTCAAGCCCTGCTGGATGGCCCTGAGCAAGGTAAGAGGAATGCAGCTCCCCGAGGAGGGAAGATGTAGCTGAGAAACAGTGATGGGATTGTGTGGAGGGATGAGGATGCCATGGGGCCAGCTGGCATGGGAGGTGCACATCCCTGGGGTGGAGGAATTCAGAGAGTATCTGGGGACACAGAAACAAGGTGGAAGTGGAGAAATGGAGCGGCTGGGCCTGGCACACTCACATTCAGCGCGTTCTTTGCTGCCTCCGCCTCGGAGCGGCTGTCGAAGCTGACGAAGCCCACGGGCTGTGGAGGAATGACAGGAGGCATCAGTCAGGCTGGTGGGGAGCGGAGAGGGGAGCCCCTCACCCCAGGGAATGGTGGGATGGTCGCCCCATTTGGAGCGGCTCCTACCTGCTTGGATGTGAGTTTGATGAGAGACCCTTCGTAGCCCTGCAAAGAAAGGATAAAAAAGGGGGTTTGGTGGAGATCCCCACAATTACATAATAATAACTGGATTAACTGACTGACTAAGACTTTTCAACGAGAACCAGTGGGCTCCCAGATCCCAGCAAGTGGTTTGGGGCCATGAGACTGGGGCAGGGCCGGCCCCATGCTTTCAGCCTCCCTTTCCCTCCCCAGTTCAATACCTTAAAGGGCCTGAAGAGTAGGTAAAGTTCCCGGGGCTTGATGTCCAGAGGCAACCCACTGACAAAGAGTGTCCTCACCTGGAAAAGAAGAAAGGAGGTTCCTGGGGACCCTCTCTCATCCCTAACTTGATGATACACCACGCTTCCCACAGCCAGAGGGACAATGCCAGCCCAAGGGGAACCTCCTGGGCAGACAAAAGCCTTAAGCCACACTTGAGTGATGCTGAATTTTTGGTAGGGATGTCCCCATCCTTCAGGGGGTCATAGAGGAAGCTGCTAAGGCACCATGGAAAGGTAACTTGGTGGTGTCCTCACCCCACCAAGTGCTCTCCAGGACAAAAAGCTCACAGAATCCCAGCACCTTCCTACTCTGGTCTGGCAAACAGGATTTCTCCCATCATCCCCAGAGGATCCCGGACTCCACAGACAATGCCTATTGTCTCAGTTTAATTGCAGCAGCTCACTAAGGACTGGGAGAAGCAAACCCCAACTCTTCCTCCTGGAGGAATGGCCCTGGTTTGGAGGAGGCTGGATTTAAGTAGCTTGTCCCTGGTTTGTAAAAGACACCTTTCAAAGGGGTTTTAACCCTTTCTGAGTGTATCTAATGTTTGTCATGGTGCAGCCTTCTCAAACTTGGTGTGTTTGGGAGAAATCCTGCTCCCACCACTCTGAGGGGGAATGTGGAGTTCTTCAGGGATGGGCAAACCCTGTGCTGGGATGGTTTTGCTTTACAACCAGCTTGTAGCTAGGACAGCAAGTGTGGGGAACTGACCCTGCTGTTCCTGTCCTCATCCCCAAAATCTCATCCAAACACTTTGGGCTGGAGGAGGGAAAAACCTCCATGTATTTTATTTAATTTTTTTGGCCAGGCACCCTGCCTGCCCCATTCCCTGGGAAAGAAAGAGACATGGGAAACAGCCAGAAACAGCCAGCCCAGGCCTATTCTTTTGCTGACATTTCTTCTTTCTCTTGCAGATAAGCTATCTCCCCCATCTCCCAGCCTGGGAGCAGCAAACATTCCTGCTTTGTGGAACAAAACCTCTGGCTGACCTATATCTGTTAAATAACAAAAGGTACTCGAGCTGTTTGTGCATAGCCCTTGTGTCATCACCATCAGCATCCCTGGGGGTACCAGCATCCAGGCTGGATGAGATCAGCGGAGCAGGGATGTCCTCACACCTTCCTGAGCCAGCGCTGCAGGCAGGCACAGCCTGGTAGCATGTCCCCTCTACTGGGACCATCCCGGGTGGGCTGGAAGCCCCCCACAGTGCCTTAGCAGACCCCTCCCAGTCTTCTGCCTGTCTCCTGAGACCAGGAGTGATGGAGCATCCCACTGTGTTCAGTGCTGCTCAATCCCCCAGTGGAGACACTGCCCGAATTTCTCCTGGCAGGGGCTGGGGAGGGAGTCACCTGGAGGATCTCTCCTTGTGTCCAAGAAATTCAGCCTACAGAAAGCAAACTTCTCCTTTGCTCAGGGAAAAAAATATTCCCTTTCAGCCAGGTCTGCCTGGGCACGGCTGCTATCCAGGGAACTGCCTCTCCGGACACATCCGTCCTCCCAGGTGGGTTTGCATCCCAAGGAGGCAGAGCATCCCTGCATGGTGTCTCCTGTCATCATCCCTGGAGCTGTCCCTGGCTTCCTGCCTCCCCTCTCCCTGGGGAGCATCAAGAAACACCTGAGGCATTGGTGGCTGCTCTAGTGGGGGGGAGTGGGAAAACCCACTGCCAGTTTGCTGCATCCCTGAAATCCAAACCCTACATGCCCAAGCCTGCCATGCCATTTATCTCCAAAACCACACGGAAGAGAGACAGGAGAGATGAAAGATCCCAAGGAACCTTCCAAAATTCAGCCCCACAGAGGAAGGGCTTCTCTAATGACTTTGTTTTCTTTGCAAGTTCAAACGTAGGTCGGCCAAGTTTGAATCTGTAAAATTATACAGCGGCAAGAGGGAGAAGGGCTCCGAAGGATCCCCCGACTGGATTCCAGCCCCAAAAGGGTGTTTGGGGCCCAGGACAGGGGATGGATACGATCTCCTGGGTGCTCCCCATCTGCATCCAGCAAATGTACCCAGCCCCAGGGATGTTTGGGTAGGTCCTACATCAACAGCATTCTTTTGCTGGGGAACAAGCAGGTGGGACTGGCAGAACAAGGGAGCATCCTTGGGCATAATCCCAGCAGGCTGGACAGATATCCTTTTGCTAAGGGAAAGGTTCTAGGCAGAAATATTACTCCTGCCCTTAAATGGAAGGGGAGCTTTGGCCTATGGGGAGGTGCTCAAAGTTTTCTAGTGCTGAGAGATCTCAGGGATTCAGTCCCCATCCTCTACCAGAAACACTCGTAGGGCAAAATCCTGCCCTGAAGCAGGAAAAAAAAAAAGCCTTATGAGAGAAATTGCCAGGCAGCAGAGAAGTATATGTTCTTCCATAGGGAAGAATTACTCCTTCTGGGAAGTGGAAGCCTGCTCCCAAAGGAGTTATGGGATGGAGCCAGACCTACAGCTCTCAAGCAAGGATTAAAGGGCGCTGGAGCGTGGCATTCCCCCCAGCCCAGACGCCATGGTCTTTTTGGACAGCCTGAGCTGCTTCATTTCAGTTCTGCTGTACAAACATCTTCCTGTTTCTTTTTGGTGGAACATTTCTCTATCTCTCCTTTTTAAAATTTGGGGTGAAACGAAAGGGTTTTTTTAAGTCGGAGCTCAAAGGTAACCACCTTGACTTCCTTCCATGGGGATGGCAGCTATAGGACTGCTCCAACTCCCCTTCCACAGTCCTCCTCTGCTCCTTCTTCTGTACCCCACAGCTCCTAGATTTGCCAGGGCTGCTGGATCCCACCAGTGTTGCCTCCCTCCTGGTTTGTCCCCTCCTGGCTTTTGTTGTGCTTGCACGAAGTCTGCTCTTCATCTCTGCTACTCTCCTCTTCCTCAGAAATCATCCCCCTTCTGGTGTGTCCCTCTCACCTTTGCATCCTACCATGCCATTCTGTTGTCCCCAAATTTCTGTGTCCCGTCTTGGGCCAGTTTACGGGATGCTAGAAAGGGAATTTGCTGGGATGGTCAGGGCTGAGAACATGCAAGGAGAGGCAAAGATCTGGGCCTGGAGCTGACTGGGGTCTCCAGGGCATGGATCAAGGCTGACCCCAGCACGGAGAGGTCCATGATGGAGTGCCAGCAGTCCTCCTCTTCCTCACTTGAAGCCACAAGCCAGGTTTGTCTCCCGAAGGTAAGGAGGCACCAGGGAGGCATTTGCCTGGCTTAGACCCCCATCAGACGGCAGTGCCCAGAGGGACGCCGGGTGCTCCAGCGGCCGTGCCCTGCCGGCATGGTCCCGGTCCCCTGCCCTGCCCAAACCACCCCCGGTAAACGTTAACAGGCCCTGGGGAGGCGGGACGCCTCCGGGTGATTCATCCACGAGGCATTTAATCGCCTACTTCAGCCCAGCTCCCGTTCCTCGTCCGTCCGTCAGTCCATCCGTCCGCCCCTTCCAGCGGGGCTCGCTTTAATTCTCCACCAGCCGATTATCCGCCTGACTGCCCGCCGCCGGGGAGGCACCGGCTCCCGGCGGGAGCTGAAGGGCGATGGCACGGGGCTGCCATCGAGCCGTGGAACAGGGCGAGCAGGGCTTCCCCTCCCATTCCTGGCAAAGCGGGGTGCTGCCTCCCCCGCGCGGGGTGCATTCCCGCCCCGCCGGGATTAGTCCTGGCATAAATAGTCTCTTGGCTAACGCAGCGTCTTCCTCGGCTGGGTTTAGATTCCCGGGCTGTGTGTACGCATGCCTTCAGCCCGCAAAACTCCCCGACATAAACAAGGCTGAGGCCGCGGGACGCCGGTTCCTCCGCCCGGGGCGTGCGGGAGGACCGGGGAAACTCTCCGGCCTCGCCTCCCGTAGCCGCTTCGCTGGAGAGTCACGGCTCTCTCACGTCCGGTGAAGGACAGGAGAGGAACAGCCCTTGGGGAAAAGCGAGTCCAGAGCTGCCGGGGCTGGAACGAGGAAGCGGCAGAGGAAAAGGCAGTGAGCAGCCAAGGGAGCAGATGGGAGATTGCAACAGAGCGGAGGAGCGGCGGGATCAGGCGGGGGTCACACACGGCCCCGTCCCGCCTGGAGCTTGCTCCCAGACCCTCCGGACCCCACGCTTCAAGGAGGAAAGGAAGTAGGAGCACGGGGGGATGCAACGCAGGGGCCACGGCGGCAAATTTTATCCACTCGCTGGGCACATCACCCCCCAGAAACCATCCCCGGGGTCCCCTCCCCATGACACGGTTCCCCCGGGATGAGGGATCTGGCATGGGACGGGGACGAGGGCCACGAGCCGGGCTCTCCGCAGCCACTCCGCTACCAAATAAGGCCTCCGCCGAGCCTTTTACATGCCGTTCTCGCCCGGCCAAAGTGACGTGACCGCCTTCCCAGATTGTTCCGGCTCCTCCGTGGGGAAGCCCCTGGCCCACCGCTCCCCTGCACGAGGGGGTCCTTTCCGGGGGGACAGACGAGACGGACAGGGAGGCCACCCGGGGTGCCAGGAGCGGGCAGGAGGAGCGCGGCTGAAGTGGGGGCTTTTCCTACCTGGCAGCACCCTGCCTGACCTCCCCGAGATGGGAGTTGCTTTTCCCTCTTTACGAAGGAACAGGAGGCTGGAGGGCAAGCCCTGGGAGGGGGAGGTGGGACACAGGAGCTGGGCAACCCCCTTCCCCTGCACTTGAGCAAACAGACAGCACCGGCTCCTCCAGGCTGGGCTGGAAAAGCTCCTGAAGGGAAAATACCTGCCTGGCACCGGCGGAGCCCAGCTCGCAGGCATGAGTGGCCATCGCCCTCCTCATGTGTCCGCGGCACCGTGGGTGTCCCTGGCACCTCCTAGCCGTCCCCTCCGGTGGCTCCCCAATGTCCAGCATCACCGGGGGGTCCCCAAGGATCAGCAGTGCAGCAGCCAGCTCCCGGGCCCTCCGGATCCAACCGGGAGCAGAGCGAGGCTGCCCTTTGTCAGCACAGTACAGGCCATGCTTTTGGGAAAAGCAAGAGGCCTCCATGGATGTCGCCCACTCCCCTGCCCAGCCGAGCCACAGCTGCAGCATTATCGCCCACACACCCCGCAAGGCCACCAGTGAAAAAAACTCCCCGTTATTTAGGAAACTTCGGGAAGTTTGAAGCCAGAACCACCTCTGGAATAAGCAACTGAAGGCAGGCGACAGCGGGCGATGGAGCTGCGGTGGCCGCCAACCAGGGACCCCAGCAGGGAACCATCAGAGACCTGCCGGAGCAGCCCAACGGGTGGAGGGTGAGGAGGAAGAGGAGATCTCAGATAGGAATCTTCCCGCTCTCACCCTCACAAAGTCCAAATTCCCATCTCAAGGTCACGGGCAAAACCAGGAACTTTGCGGCTGGAATGAAGAAAACCAGCTCTCACCGGCGCGGGGTGTGGGGTTGGTCTCCCGTGGGAATGGGAGGGTTTCGGACATCTTTGGGCTGAGACCCATGGAAAAGAGATGCGCGGCCGCTGGATGCACGGTACCCACTGGCACCGGCAGCACCAGGCACCGGAGGGAGCCGGATTTGCCCCCCACTCCTCCGGGGGAGATCCATGTCTCGAGTGGGGCTCCCCGCGCCCTCAGGTTCCCTCCGGCGAGGCGGAGGGGCGTTTGCGGGAAGCCCCGGGGGGATGCGGGTGGTGAATGGGGGCGTCCCCAGGAGCGGGGATGTGCTCCCGCCGCTCGTCCCTGTCCCCCCCGCCGCAGCTCCGGGTACCGGGAGCCGCGGAAGCCGACGGGACCCCTCCAGCGCGGACCCCCCATGCCGCGTGGGTGCGTGGTCACCCGCGGAGCGCGGCCCCCGGAGATCGCGGGTGGAGAGGGGGATGCCAGACCTCCCCCCCACCCCAAATCCCCCGTGTGTGTCCCCTCGGTACCTCCTCCTCCGGCAGGCTGGTGTCGGCGGGGCCGCCCTCCCTGTCGACCGGGACGCTGCTCATGGTGCGACCGGCCAGGCTCCTCGTCCCGCCGGCGGCAGCCGCGTCCGGGCGGGCGGCGCTGGAGGCTGGTCCCGGAGGCGGCGGGGGGGCCGGGGCGGGGCGGCGCGGCCGGGGAGGGACGGGGGGGGGGGGCGGCGGAGCGGCGGGGACGGACCGGGGCGCGGGGGGATGGAGTAGGGCAGGGTCAGGGATACGGGAGGTGGGCGAGGGGACACGTGGATGCGGCGTTGGGAACGCGGGACACAGGTCTAGGGAGATGGGACTCTACCGGGAACACAAGACACAAGGCTGTAGACACAGGACACAGAGTTGGGAATACAGGACAATACGGGAGAACATAGAACACAGCCTAGGACATGGGGTTGGGGATACCGGATGCAAGGCTGGGGACACAGAGGACAAGGACGGGGAGATGGACACAGTCTCAGGGACATGGGACACGGGCTGAGGGTATAGGACAGGGCTGGGCAGATGGGACAGAGTCCTGGGTACACGGGACATAGGCTGGGGACACAGGACGCAAGGTTAAGGATACAGAACAAGGACACAGTCCTGGGGTAACAGGACACAAGGCTGAGGACATGGCACACAGTCCCAGGGACGTGAATACATCAGGGCTGTGGGGCAGAGGATGGGACAGTGCTGGGAACAACCGATGCAGGACTGGGGGCAGTGGAGGGACTAGTGGGGGTTCATCACCTCAACCAGCCCCACCTGGGGGCTCAATCCCTCCCTGCCCGGCCCGGGGACTGCATTTAAGCTTCATGCTTAGGCTGGGCTTTTGCTAAGTCTGCACTGGGCCTGGAATCATGCACACACTTCATTCTAGCGCTCGGTGTTGGGTCGTTCCAGCCCTGCACAGCCCCACGGAGGGGGCTGTGGTCCCGCAGGGCTGCACTCGGCCCCGAAGCAGCGTGACGGAGACCCTCGGGGTGGAGAGACCTGCAGTTGTGTCCAGACCAGGTACTGCCTCCGCACAATGCTGGGGGACCGGAGGTGACCCCGGGACATCCTGCCCATGGCACAGGGCTCGTTCCCAACGGGCACTTAAGGTCACGGCTCGCCTTTCTGCACCTCACCGCCCGAAACAAACCTGGGGGCAGCTGCCCGCGCGTCCTGCCGGCTGCCCAGGGGACACAGCCTGGCCGTCCACAGGTTTGCAGCCTCCCCGCAGCAGCAGCGATTTACAGGGCAGAACCTCTCGTGACGGGAGGGAGGTGGAAATGAGCTGCGCCAGCTGGATTGGTGGGAGTGGAAGTGTCTGGCTACAAGGGCAGCTGACCCCCTGAGGGAATCTAGAGCACAGGGACTGATCTAGTCACCCAAATCTGCTGGAACCTCCGGCTTTTGGGGTAGGTTTTCAGCAGAGGGAGAATGTGGAGATGTATTTAATCTTCAGTCGTTTCCTCCCCCTCCACGGGCATCTCCACAAAAAGCTCTGGCTGGACAGCAGGCAAGACAATATTCATACTATTCACAACCCTTATTTGGACTCAGCTTTGGGGAAGAGCTGCAGTTCCCTGTCAGTGCTGGAACCCAGTTTGGAATCACAAACCGGAAAAAGGGGAGGTCTGGATTTTTGGTAGCCATTAAACTGGACTTGGAGAGAAAATCCAGTTGGTTCCAGCAGGTATTGCACCGCTTCCCTGCCTTGAAACCCCTGGTCCCAACAAAGAGCCCCAATGTCCTGGGGTTCCTCTGTGGTGGTTGCTGATGCTCTCCCCCCTCTCTTTCCTACAGGAATTTCTGCTGCAGCATCGATGTCCATCTGTGCTGGGACACAACGCTGGACTGCGTAATCCAGGGATAGAAGGGTAAGTTGAGAACAGCTGGGGACTCTGGGGGGCTGGCTGGGAAGCATGGCGAGCCCCGAGGCTCCAGTGGAACAAGTGGGGAAGGTTCAGCTCTGCTCTGGGAGGGAACCCGAGCAGGAGCAGCCTTCGGGGGAAGGGGCAGAGGGTGGCACCGTGGAGCCTTTCCCAGCCCAGGGTCCGTGTGGATCCGGGATGCGGGGGGGGGAGGCGGAACCCCCGCGGAGCGCGGGGTCACATCGCCCTCTGCCGGCCCTACGTGGGAGGCGCGGGGAAGTGGCACCGGGCCTGTCCGCGGGGTGGGTGACCCAGGCAGAACAGTCCCGCACCCCGCACAGTCAAAGGGCCGCGGTTGCCTCGGACGGCGGAACGGGGGAATGTTTTATTCCCAAAACAAAGCATCAACAATAGAGTTAATGCGTGAGAGACAAAAGACTCAAAGCAGGTCCGAGATTCCCGGTGAAATAAATTACACAAACAAGCAAGAAATCGCTTGATGGAATGAGGGAGTTCCCGGAGTGTGTAGTGCTTCCCAGGACCAAACATCCGGCACTGGAAGCAGCAGGTGGGTGCTCAACTCTTGACAGGAGTGGACGGGGCCTTCATGGTCTTCTTCAAGTGGTGGTAGTTGGGCAGGATCTTCATCAGGAAATCCAGCTGCAGCGTCTGGGGCTGGAAAGGGAGGCAGGGGAGGTGAGGGAACAGGCTCAGGGCAGCAGCCAGAGGGCAGCCCGAGGGGGGTGGGAGGTGACAGCGTGTCCCCGTGTGTCACACGCACCTGTGGCCGCTCGGTCTGCACGCGCCGCAGGCAGTCGGCCCCATAGATGACGGTGTTCTCCGGGATCACCTCGTAGGTGTTAACGTTGCAGCAGGCCCCGATGATGCAGCCACTTGTCAGGATCACATTCCTGCCAACAAACGCTGCCAGGCAGAGGGAAAGAGGAATCCCTGTGAGAGTCGTCCCCACAGCGTTTACAGGAGCAAAATCTCAGCAGGGCCAAAGATGATAAGCTGAGAATTACCTTTGGATTCAATGACGTTG
Source organism: Lanius collurio (assembly GCA_020086605.1). Lineage (NCBI taxonomy): Eukaryota > Metazoa > Chordata > Aves > Passeriformes > Laniidae > Lanius > Lanius collurio. Next base: position 6,594,227 of record JACBWW010000034.1, on the reverse strand, counting down.
TTGTCTCCCACCTTCATTGCCTGGGAATCTACAGGTCTGTGTTAAGTACAGCTGTAAAATGCTTTGCTTTTTTTCAACAGGTGAAAAACCCTGATGCCATTTTCAAACCACCACCCAGCCCTGGGCTATTTGAGAGAGCCCACAGATGCTGCCCCCTGGAGGGATCCAGAAGCACAGTGTGTCTGGTGGTCTGTCAGTGCACAGCAAGGATACAGCACCCAACCTCAAAAACATTGTTGGTGCCAATGACCATGGGCTTGGGCTCCACATCTTCGCTCTCTGGGGTTATATTTTCTGGATACCTGCAAGAAGGAAGAACAGATTTCCATGTTTGAGATCAAAATGCCAGTGTGGCAGCTCGACTTTGTGACAGACTGAAGCCACAGATATTCCACCCAACTGAGCTGGACTGCGGGAATTTTGAGACTGCTTAGGATTAGGATTCCTCTACTCTGTCAGCTTGAGAAGGATTCAGAGGGGGGACTTAGCAACCGTCCAGTTGCTGATGAAGGCCTACAGGGAAGCTGGAGAGGGCCTGTCAGGAACTGGAGTGACAGACCAAGGAGTAATGGGCAGAGACTTAAAGAGGGGAAGTTTAGGTTACATATATGTAAGAAAATCTCGTCTGTGATGGAGGTGAGATACTGGAATATGTTGCCCAGAGCAATAGTGGCTGCCCCAACCCTGGAAGTGTTCAAGGCCAGGTTGGATGGGGTTTGGAGCAACCTTATCTAGTGGAAGGTGTCCCTGCCTATGGCAGGGGGGGTGGTATGAGATTATCTTTAAGGTCCCTTAACACTTAACATTTGATAATTCTGTGATTCTACAGCTTCTCCCCAAGCCATAGTGCCACACATGTACACAAAAGCATGACATTTGGTGATTTTTTTTTTAATGAACTCTACCTCCTCAGGGTTTTTAAGCCCCCCCCTCCCTCCCGGGGTGTCGCACGGACCCGTTGATGATGAGCGCCTGCTCCTCGATCAGGTTCCCTTCTCCGATGACGATGGGCCCTGCCTCGGCGATGATGCGGGCCTTGGGATGGATCACGGTCCTGGGCCCTGCGGGGGACAGCCCGGCGTCACCCCGCGGCCGCACCCGGCGGGGATAACAGGGCCGGGGTCGGGGACAGGGCCCTTACCGATGGTCACGTCCCCGCGGATCTCGCTCTCCACGCACACCACGGCGCCCGGCGCGATCTTCACGCTGCGGGGGGAGCGACGGGGCGGTCACGGGGGGAACCGGCCGAGGGACCGGGCGGAGACGCGGGGAGGGGACGCCGCGTCCCAGGGTGGTTGCGGGAGGGGTCGGAGGAAAACCGGGAGGGATCGAGGGGGGATGGGGACTCACCTCTTCTGCGCCTTCTCCGCCATGACCGCGGCCAGCCACGCCTGTGCGGGGCGGAGCTCCGGGGGTGCGCGGGCGGTCCCGGTCCCGGCGGCGCCACCGCGCGGTCCCGGTCGCTTCTCCGGGAGCCCCGGGAGGTGCTGGGCTGGCACCGCCCGCCGCAGGTGAGGAAAGGGGCTCGGAAAGGGGCTCGGCTGAGCCGGGCACCTGGAAACAGAGACCGAGGCCCTGTTTGGGGGCTCAGAGAGGGTCCTTCGTGTTTGTGCTTGAGAAACAGACACCAAGCCCCATGTTTGGGCTCATTAGGCCCGTTTTAGTGTCCTGAAATAAATAAATCAGGCTTTTTTTTTTTTTTTCCTCAGAAATGGAGACAAAGTCCTGTGGTTTTTTTTTTTTTTTTTTGTTTTTTGCGGGGGGGGGGGAGAAACAGAGCTCAGAGTCCTGCGTTGTTGGCATTTGGAACCAGACCCACCTGGGCAGTCTTAGGGCTGTGAAACACACTCCAGTCCTGTTTGGGGAGGGCGAAAGGAGGCTTGTCCAGGCAGTTTAAGGCTTTGCTCACTGAGCCCAAATCCTGCGTTTTGGGGGTACCAGCCTCGGGGGGCAGG
>JACBWW010000034.1:6570100-6587355 GCA_020086605.1 Lanius collurio | reverse complement strand
TTTAAATCACCTCGGCCCCGCCCCGCGTACCTGTGCGGGCTCGCCCTGCGCAGGCGCTCTGTGAGCCTGCCCGGACAGCGCACACCTGTGCGGGCCCGCCCTGCGCAGGCGCTCTGTGGCCCCTCGCTCGCGCTCCGTGGCCCCGCCCCTCACACCTGTGCCGGCCTTGCCTCCATGGCCCCGCCCTGGCCCCGCCCCTCGCTCGCGCTCCGTGGTCCCGCCCCTCACGCCTGCAGCGCCCCTGACCCCCGTGAGGGGTCGCTGTCCCGGGGCCGTCGCTCGGGACCCTCGGTCGGCGCTGTGCGAGCCCGGCCCGGGGGCTGCTCCCGGCGGGGACGGCGCCGAGCCCGGGGCGCTGCGGCGGGACCGCCACCGGGGCCAGGTGCTGCTGGGGTCCGCCGGGGGTCCAGGGCGGGGCAGCCTCTACCGCGGCGGGAGGACCGGGATTGGTATCGGGATCCGAATCGCCGCTCCGGGGCGGGCGCTGGGGCCGGAATCGGCCCCAGGGCTCCCGATCTGGCTGCGGAGAGCCGGGCGCGGGAGAGCGGCGGCGGTTCCCTGGTGCAGACGCAGAACCGCGGCCAGGACCGGGCAGGTCGGGGGGCTCCGACCGGCACCGTCTTCTCCGGGGGCCGCCCGGCCTCGCGCAGCCCCGAGAGCGGCCGTGAGCGCTGACCGTCCCCCCCCCACGTCGTGAAGGAATGACAGGAAGAGTTCGTCTAGGAGAGTTTTTCCAGGAGCAGAGCCCATTCCATGAGTTCCTAATTTTTTATTTTCACCTTTCACACATAAACCATCGAGAACAGGGCATTGTTATTTCCTGCATCGGCAGGATGTGGTTCCAACCTGCAGCCCACTCTTAGTGCAGGCCACTGGGAGAAAAAGTTGAGTTATTCTATAAAAACCACCTCTGTCTTCATCCCAGGCGATGTGGTCTGAGAGGGAACATCTGCCCTCAAGGGAAGTGCATGGTGGCATAGGGAAGCTGAGCAGATTTGGGGCCGGGGGTCTCACTGCAGTGGTTGGATCTCCATCCCTCCATATTTGCTTCCCTCTCCTCTATTACCAAGGCAGGACTGGTGAAGATCCCTTTAGCTGGATCTGCTCCCCTTCCTAGACTTGTCTTTGGACCCTAGAGATGATAACATTGAATTTTCCTATTCTAGGGACAAAGGGAAAGCTGCACTGTAGGGAGACCCCACAGAGCTCTACAATATTCCCAGATGGGGTTGCAAAGCCAGAGACCCCAACTGAGCTGTGGCAGGACTGAAACCTGATGTGCACACCTGGAGCTTCTCAGGATAACAGCCGGCATTTCCCAGCAGCACCCGCAGGTTTGGTGTGCTGGCATCCCAAAAACAGTGTGGCTCCTTCCTCAGGATCAGATATTGTCCTGAGTGCATGGAGCTTTGCACTCATGGAGTGCACTGAATGTGTTTTCTCCTCTTGTCATTCATGTTGCTCCCAGCATCCTTCACAGATCCTGAGGTTTCATGGCCACTCGTCCCTGTGTTCCCAAGTTAATGATTTAAACGGGTTGGATTTTGGCAGCGCTGGCACCCAGGCCCCCGAAGGCAGGCCAAGGATGCTTGCCCTCTGGGATTAATCATTCTCCCGGCTGCTGACACTGCCTCCATATAAATGCCTGGATGGGATTCCCGGTGCCGCTTCCTGGCAGGAGGAGGGGAGCCAGCTCCAACATGAGGGCAGCTCTGGCCTTGCTGCTACTCTTGGCCACCGCGCACGCGGCACACCGAGGTAAGGGCGTGATCCTGGGGCTTGGCTGGCCTCTGGGATGAGGGGCACGGGACTGGGGCCTCAGTTCCAGTGGTTTTCAGTGGCCTCCCTTCTCCCCAGCCTGCAGCCAAATCACTGGGCTGGACCAGAGAGGAAAGGGAAGGGGTGGGATGATGGGTTGGTATCCAGGATGCCTCTTTGGGATGATGCTGGAGGAGGTGGAAGGGGGAAGGACAGAGCTGCATGGATCAGCTCCTTCTGAAAGAAAATGGCATTTCCTGACCCCCCTGATAAACACCATTCCTCTGTAAACTCACCCGTTGATGGAAACAGTGCTCTGCTGCCCTTTGCTGCCTTCCCAGCTCCACTAGGGAATTGCCACCTGCCAAAAAAATACCTAAAACTTACCTCTCCTAGATGGCTTTATGGAAGTGAACAGAAATGCCACAAGCTGGGACCGACGGTCGACGTTCCTGTGGGGAAAGAGACCTGCCTTTCCCATGGCTTCCCCTTTTTGGCAACTCCCCCTTCCCACCAGAGCGATGTCACCCTCAGTGTCCTAGCCCTGGATTTTGTAGAGGTGACCCTGCCCCACACTGTTGTCCCAGGAAACACCAGGATCAGTGTTTACCCTGCTGGTGCCAAAGTCTGGCCCCACAGAGTCTGTAACACCAATCGATTGCATTTTTCCAGGGATGAGAGCATTGCTGGGAATGTCTTCACTGCTGACTGCTCTGTGGGCCCGGCCCCGGAGCTCCCAGCCGTTATGGTTTCCAAGCCAGAAAAAACAACCCCCCATATTCCATACTCAAAAACTACCATGTGATTTACCTGAAGCTCTCCCAGATCCAGAGAGGGTTTTCTCCCTGCCCCTTTCCCTGGCAGCAGAGCTGGAATAGCAGCCTAGATACCAGGGATGCTTCTCCCATACTGGCTGTGCCAACATCTCCCCAGGGACCACCAAATCCTACTTGGAAAAAGAAGTAATGGAGTGAAAAAATGAACATACCTCCCATGAATAAAGCATTGTGTTCTGTGGTGGCAAGAGCATTCCTTGTTCCCTTCTCACAATTCCTCCTTCTCCTGCACTTTCAGGGAGAGCTTATGTCCGGGAGAAAGTCTGCCAGGAGTACCGGATGCTGGGGAAGGAGAACTTCCGAACCCTGTAGGTACCTTCTGCTGCTGGTGGCCTCCCAGGACGCTTGGCACCTGAGCCAAGAACAAAAAACAGTAACAAGAAATCTTGGGAAAGGGAAGATGGATTCAAGTCATCCACAAGGGGAGATGCAATTCAACCCCTCCACTCTGATTGCTCTTAGCAGGAGAAAAATTTGATTCATTGTTGAATTCCTCAAAACCGATTAAGTGCCTAAATAATTAGGAATTCTAGCAGAGCTGACACATAATCCCCTGTAAGTGGCAGCCCCCAGCCTGGAAGCTGTTCCAATTCTTTCCTGGCTGTTTTCCAAGGAATATGCTGTTATTTCTCACAGCACCACAGCCAACAGTGTTAAACTCCATTTGGGCAGAACAGTAACATGATTTTTGATTGAAGAGAAAGGCTCACCTGGCTCTCCCTGTCCTTGCTCCCTGCTCCCAGGACCATCATCGCCAACAGCCGGAAATATTCCAATGGCACCTTCGAGGAGATCGGCCACCTTGTCCGGGATATCGTCTCTCTGGCCGAGACCTGCTGTGCTGATGGGGCTGACCCCTCCTGCTACGATGCTGGGGTGAGGCTGACCAAAAATTGGTAATGGACCCCAAACCAGAGCTGGGATGGGATTGGGTGGCCATAATCTCCTCTCCTTCCCGCAGTCCACGGCCCTATCGGTCAAATCCTGCAGTGCGGACTCGCCCTTCCCGGCGCATCCCGGCACGGCCGAGTGCTGTGTCCATAAGGGGCTGGAGCGGAAGCTGTGCCTGGCCGCCCTGCGGCACCCGCCCCAGCCACTGCCCCAGTACCTCCAGCCCTCTGACAAGGAGCTCTGCCAGGCCTTCCGGCAGGATCCCAGGGAATTTGCAGATAGGTGAGCCAGGGTGGGGACAGCATCCCCCTGAGCCCAGGTGGGTGCTGGCACTGGCAGGTGCCATGAGCTGACAGCCTGAGGTGGCACCTGGAGAGGGCTCCCATCTCTGGACAAGCCTAACACCTCCAAACTCCATTTCTGCTCCCAATCCCCTCATCCCAAAGCACTGAGTCTCCTTATCCCACCTATGCCGCAGGTTTCTGTATGAGTACTCCAGCAGCTACAGCCAGGCTCCTCTGCCTGTGCTCCTGAGCTCCACCAGGACCTTCCTCTCCATGGTCTCCACCTGCTGCATCTCCCCTGCACCCACTGCCTGCTTCCTGAAGGAGGTGAGACCCTTTGGAGTGTGAGGCTCAACCCCATCCTCACTCCCCAGGGAGCCGAGCGAGCACTGTGCTAATGGCCCTGGGAAGAGGAGGACATTTCCATTCTCTTTTTGTGGCAGAAACTGGAGAGGAAAACCCTCTCCCTACTCACCCTGACGTCAAACCGGATTTGCTCCCGCTTCTCAGTGTATGGGAAGGACAAAGTCAGCTTCAGGTACAGGGGGAAATGGCCTTTCCGTCCTGGAACAGGGGCTGGGCTGGGACGGGGTTCCTCTCTCCCACTGCAGATCCTGTTGGCAGGCAGCATTCAGAAATACAAGTTTTAAATGTGGTGTAAATTCCTGGAGATGCTCTGTGCACAGCACAGGTGCAGAGCAAGCCTTGTGCTCCCCATCCCCTCCTCCCTCATCCCTGCTCAGAGCTGTTTCCTGGAAAGGGGGATCTGAGCCCCCACACCCCCTGTGCTCCCCAGCTACCTGGCCTTGCTGGCTCAGAAGATTCCCACTGCTTCCTTCGAGGACCTTCTCCCCCTAGCAGAAGACGCTGCCGAGCTATCTTCCCAGTGCTGTGACTCGGTGGCTGAGGACTGCATGCAGAAGAGGGTAGGGGAGCCTGGAGCCCATCCCGAAGCAGCTCCTGAATCCCAGCAGGAGCTCAGGTATCCAAAGGGACCTGCACATCCCCTGCTTCCTCTCTGCAGCTGTTGGAGCACACAGCCAAAGTCTGCACCGCACTGTCGGCCCGGGACACGCGCTTTGCTGATTGCTGCAAGGGGACAAACCTGATGGAAAATCATTTCTGCATCCTGGCCTTGCCCCCAGCACCAGCTCCCAAGCTGCCAGAGGCGCAGGAGCCGACCAGCAAGGAGCTGTGTGGCAAGGAGGGGGCTCTCCAAGCCACCAGGTGAGTGGTACCTGCGGCAGCCAGGGGGCAGTCATGCAATAGAGCCATTTAGCTTGGAAAAGACCTCTAAGATCACTGAGTCCAAGCAGTTCCTGACCCTCTTATGTGCTTTGGTTATTTTGGGGATAACCAGGGGAGCATCCTCAATTCCCTCAGGTGAATTTGTGCCGCCAGGCAGCCCCAGGGGCTGCACAAAGATGCCAAAAGCAGCCCCCATCCCATTCTGAGCAGCACCCATAATAAAACCTCACGTGACCACTTGTTTTCCCGCTCCAGGTCCCTGTTTGAGGTGGCAAGGAGGCATCCCAGCCTCCCTGATGCTGTTCTTGCCAAGCTCTACGACTCTTCTGGGAAACTCCGGGGGGACTGCTGCTCCACCAAGGACCCCTCTACCTGCCTGGAGAGCAAGGTGAGTGGTAGAGGAGGCTCTGGGAGCTCATCCTGTTGCCCCTCAGCCCCGTGTTTCCCAAATGCCTGCAGAGGCTTTTCCCAGCCTGGTGACACCCACACTCTTCCCCCAGCGCAAGCAGATGGAAGCAGAGCTGCCCCCCTTGCTGGAAAAGGCCAGCCAGCTCTGTGGGCAGTACAACAAGCTGCCTTTCCTTGAGTTCAAGAAGAGGTAAGCCTTTGCCTTGCTCCCACAAAAACCCCACCTGGATCAGTGCATGCAATCAAAATTCATCCAAAATGTTGTGGATGCCAAACGGAGCCATGCACGCATGGGTCTGGAAGGGCTCGGTTCCCACTGTAAGCCCGCTCCCCACGCCGCAGGCTGCGGGAGAGCCTGGCACAGACAGAGTCCGAGGCCAGCCCTGTGCAGCTGGAGCAGCTCCTGGAGCAGCGAGTGTCCTTCGCCTCCACCTGCTGCCTCCCGGACTCTCCCCCGCTCCTTTGCGCTTCCAAGGTACGGCCCCGCCCTGCTCCCTGCACTGCCAGACCCCACACCGGGTCTTAGGGGTCTTTTCCATTCTAAAGGGCTCTTCCCTCCTTTCCAGGTGAGCTCGGGGCTGGGAGAAGTGTGCAAGCAGGAGTTCTGCCTGCTGGGATAGGGGCCCGGTGCTGGCAGCAGGGATCGCTTCCCCAGGCATGCACGGATGGAGGGGACACCGAGGCACACACAGGAGTGCGGGACATCGGAAGGGAGCACGAGGGAGCAGGGCTGGAGGCCGTCGGGCAGATGGAAGGTGTCACCGAGCCCACAGCTCCCTGCCACCCTTGTATTTCTGCAGCCAAAATAAAGACAAGAACAGTCCCTGCACTGCTGCTGGAAAGGCTTTCTGCACCCCCTCGGCACGCTGGGGAGGGTGGGAAAGGGGCACAGCTGCACCTCCACAGCTGCGCCTGTGGGAAGAGGTCCTAGCCTTGATCCTGGTAGCTAAAGCTCTAAAAAACCGAGCAAAACCGGTAAAACCCTCCTCAAATGCCTTCAAAGACAGCGGTCAATGGGGATTGGGGTATTCAGCTACCTGGAAGCAGCAGCCCCTCACCTGAGAGGGGTCCCTGGGCACCCCCAGCCTCCCCTGCAGCCGCCCCACCTGCCCAGGCGAGCCCTCCTCAGCATGGGCAGGATTTTGGGGGTGCTGCAGGCCTGGGTTGGGAGGGAGGAGGATGGCAAATCCAGCCCAGAAAACAACAGGAAAATCCCCTGAGCCCAACTGTGGCAGCTTTGTATGCAGCAAATACACCAAGGGAAGCAGATAAGCACACCCGAGTGCCCGGAGATGAACTGGAGCAACAAAACAGAGCCAAACCCAAGAACTCCCTGTTCAAGACAGCACTCTGCAGTGATTCAGGGGAGTATTGGCAGCCCTGGATCACTCCTGAGTATCCCTGTAGTGTGAGAAACAAGATGGATTTGGCTGGCAGGGTCCCTTTCCATCTCCTGCCAGAGCCCCTCTTATTTTGGAGTACCGAACCACACAGAAAGGACAACTTGGTTTTGGTTTTGTTTTTCCCCAAGGATCCCACTGAGCTGGGACTGGACCTGCTGCACTGGAGTAGCAAACCACTGATGCCAAGCCACTGAATTAACCCACCACCCTCAAGTTACAGCCTGCCTTTGGCATTTATTTTCCAAAATATTAATTTCCAATTCTTTTAAATATTTCTAATTCTTTCCAGTTAATAAGTTGGGTTTCACCTTGTTCTGTTGGGGTGAGTGACCCACATCTCATTCCTGGACTTAGGTTTGCAGCCTTCAAATTCTGAATGTGCAGGATAAGAGCTAACAATTACAGTGACCTTCTGGGTTTCCAAGGAAAACTGGAAAAACGCCACTGAGCCAGCCAAGGACATCTCTGCTGTGTGACACCATCACGGCTTATGGGGGGGAAAGCCACTCAAAAATACTCAACTGCTGTTAAAAACAACACAAATCACAATTCTCTTACTAAAACCAGCAGATTCCTGGGAAAGTTCAGGCTGCTCCTGCCTGATACCAGCCAACATCACCTCCCCAGGGATTCCATCCAGCCCTTGCCAGCATGGGCATAAACCACTCAGCTTTTCCACTCTCTGTTGTACCAGGGATTTTTATTATGTTAATTTTATTTTGCAGCTCTCCTTCTTCCTGCCCTCAGCGCTGTGATTGGCACGAGGTGGATTCACTCCCTGTCTTTTCATCCCACCAGCTCTCTAAGCCATTCCCAAAAATATAAAGGAAGCAGCAGCAAAGTTCCTGGCTTAGTTGTTTGGGTTTTGTTTAAATCCCCATCCTTGTTGCTCAACACAACACATCCTATCTGGTCTGTCCGCTCCCCAGGCACTCCTCAGGAATTCAGCAGCAATGCAGGAATTCCAGGGAACCATCACTTCATTACAGCCAGGGAATGTAGAGCTGCGATGGGAAAAGCCTAATGGGAATTACTCAAGGTACTGAAAAGCCAGCACTGAATAAAACAGCTCCAACACTGACCTGGCCAGTGCTCCATAAAAGCATTTAAAAATTATTGAATGGATGAGTTTTATCCTCCTCTGAGACCTACAGTGCTGCTTGATTTCCCAGGGCCTGGCTTTCCCAGCCCTTTCAGGACAGCAGTATCCCAGCCATCAACTTAAACCACCCCAAAAAAAAAACAGACAAGAAAAAGGCTCATACCTCCTTTAAATTTTATTTGTCTCACAGTGTTTCTCCAGACTGTGTACAACACATTCCCAGAAGGAGCAGCAAGCATTTTTCTCTTGGCCCAACAAAGCCTGGAGCTAAACAAGGCATTTATATGGGGGGATCAGCTCACAGGTGCTGCTGGTGCCACTCAGCTCACACCAGGGCTTCCAGCAGCTGTGTGGAATCTATAATCCATTCCCCCATCCTGGACCCTGGTGAAGAAGATGCCCCCCAAAATGTCCCTTGGTGCCTCAGGGCCATGCTCCTTGCCTGGGATGAGCCTTCCACAGCCACAGAGCATTGCTTGGGCACCACCCAAGGGACTGGCACCACCCAGGTGGTCATTGTCCCCCGTGTCCAGCTGGAAACACTGTCTCACCGACGGGGCTGCAGGAACTGATGCAGATCCCTGGGGTTGCCTCTGCTCTCACCATGGCACGGTTTGAGCTGAAAAAGGAGGTTTTCAGTCACAGCAGGGCTTTACACAGCCCCAGAGCTACCCCCAAGCCCCCACTGCAGCACCTGATGCTGCCAGCTCCCAGGCATCTGCCAGTCAGGATGACACCGGGCAGGAGCAAAGGGCTGGACCTCAGTGCAAACCAGTTTCCCCAGTAACTGCTCCTACACTCACCAGTTCGAGCTCACCGTATCCCTGGCAAAGCCCGTGCCAGGCTGGAGGGGTCTGTCCTGCTCTGGCAGAGATTTGGGCGGAGGAAACCAGCCGGTGCCCGTGCCAGGGGAACGGAGCCCGGTGACAGGAGGGGTCATCGGCTCCTCCGGGGCACTCCAGCCCCACCTGCTCCCCGTTTTCCCCGTACGGGGTGGGAGACGCGGCATGCAGAGCCCCCCTGGCCGGTCACCAGGCCACGGTTCGAGAGGGAGCCGGGCCCGTGGGGGGAATTGGGAGCTGCGAGGGACCCCCGGCTCCATTAGGTCCCCCTGGAGTACAGGGTAGGAGATACCAGGGACACCCGACCTCATCCCAGGATGCTGCTGCTGCCCCCTCCCAGAGGGTCAGTGCCAAACCCCACTGTCAGAGTCACGGGAGCGCCCAGCGGATCCCGCGCCGGGGGGACCGAAACAAAGCATCACCTGCGGCTGCCTGGGCAGGGTCCTGACCGCCGCTCCGGGCAGCGCCTCCCGGGCACCGGAGCTCGCAGCGCGGGGAGACGGGAGCAAACGGCCCCGGTTGGCCCAGTTTTGCCCCGCTTCTCAAGCTCTTTTCCATCACTTTTTCCCGGTTCCCCTCACCCGGTCCCGCCCCGGGCCACCGCGACGCCCCCACTCTCTCCCGCCGGCCGTCGGGATGGGGAACCGGCAGGGCGCCCGGCACGCTGAGTTCGGATGAGTGCCTGGGGGGAGACGCGGCGGTGGCAGTGGGAGCAGCGCCAGCACAGCCCTTAGGCCGCCAGGAACGGGACCCCGAGCCCGGCAGAGCCCCTCGGAGCCAGGAGCGGGAGGAGGGAGCGGGGCCGGGAGCGGGGCCGGGACGGAGGCACCGCGGTTGTGGCGCCCTCGTGTGGGCAGCGCGGGTGTTGCAGCCGGGCCGCGCCGCGCCCTGCCCCGCGCAGCGCAGTGTCGCCGTCTGGCGGCCGCGGCGCGGCAGAGCAGACCCCTCCGGTACCGCCACCCCTGCCCTAAGGACACTGGCAACACGCGGACACCTTTCCGTCACCCCTTTATTCAAGCCGCTGCACGTTTTAGCCCTCGCCCATGGAGCCAGCCGGTGCTGCCGTCCGGGACCCGCCCGCAGGTACCGGGAGCTCCTGCGGAGAGAGCAGAGCCCATCGGCCTCAGCACCCGCCCCAGTGCAGGGACTCGGTCACACCGGCTCGGTCGCCCCCCCTGGTCCCCTGCACCTTCACGCGATGCCCGTTTCCCGCACGTCTTCGTTTCTGGAAGGTGAATCCTTGTTTAACGTCTCCATCTCTTCTGCCTTTCTCTTCCTACGCTGCCTCCGACAGTGGCTTGACAGGGTGGAAAAATAATAAAAAACAAACAAACAAACAAAAAACAGGCAGAATGAGACATGGCAATGATGCTCCTCCCTCTCCCTCGGCTTTTACCCTGTATAAGATCCATATGGGATCACACCTGGTTTCCAGCCCCAAAGGAAAATCCCAGGCACTTCCCCGCACCTGCAGAACCATATCCCACCAGCCTGGGGCAGCCCAAATGGAGCCTGCCCGGAGCCAGTGGAGCTGGGCAGGATTCGCCCCCTCTTTTCCTTTTCCTTTTCCTTATCCTTTTCCTTTTCCTTCCTTTCCCTTCCCTTCCCTCCTCTCCCCGCCCCGCCCCGTTCCCCCACGTACTGACTGCAGAGGCAGATGCCGACGATGAGGATGATGAGGGTGACGATGGCGGCGATCAGGGAGATGATGACGATCTGGCTCTGGTCCCCTCGCAGGTAGAACAGATCCACCCTCTCGCAGCGAGCGCCGGTGTAGCCTCGCTCGCACCTGCCCCGCAGCACAGGGGAGGCAGAGGGGCGTCCCAAAGGCTGCCATGGTGCCCGTGCCCCCCTCATCCTGCTCTCCCGGGGAGGACGGGCACAGTATCCCACCCCGTGCCGCCGTGTCCCCGTCGGGGTGACTTACACACAAGCCGGTGCCTGCTCGGCCACGAGGAAGCGACACCTCCCTTTGACGCAGTAGTGCTGGTACTCCTCCGGGCACCGGGAGAAGTGGCTCTGCCGCCGCAGCTGTGTCCCGTTCCCTGGCGGTGACAAGGACGAAGAATTCCCCCGGAGGGGTGATAGTTCTGCCCGAAGGCAGCAGAGTCCCGGAGCTGCTCCATCCGCGCAGCAGCTCCGAGCCTGGCCGGCTACAAACAGCTGCCAGCACAGGTGTCCTTGACTTCCCAGCCCAGGGACCCCACACAATAGACAAAACCTGCTCATCCTCCATCCCGGCCTGCTCCCCCGCTCCCTTCCGACGCCTCCGGCTCCCCCGAGCACCCTCACACCACTCCCTTACCTGTGCATCCCTTGGCGCTGCCGCAGGTGAGCCCCTCCGTGCCATGGCCGGCGGTGACGTTGGTGTCGGCTCCCACGAAGAGTGCCAAGCCTGGAACACAGCGGAGGCAGCTCGGAGGGGAAGCCCCAGCACCGCCACCACCGCCCCGCCACAGCGACAGGGAGGGGACCAGCAGCGGGCTCTGCAGCTGCGCCCACGGCCCCCCTTCCCTGGCAGCATCAGCTTTTCCCCAGGGCCAGGAGAAAGGAAAACTGGTCCCCGCCTGCTGCCTCCACCCACCAACGCCCCCGGAGGTCTGGGCACGGAGGTCTGGGAGCCAGCGTGATGGATTTTGGACCACACAGCCCCGCCAGCTGCTCCTCTGCCCAGGGAGGACGCAGGGAGGGATCCCCAGAGAGATCCGGAATCATGGAATCACTGATTGGTTTGGGCTGGGAGGGATTGTAAAGTTCATCTTGTTCCAACCCTGCTGCCATGGGCAGGGGACACCTTCCACCAGACAAGGTTGCTCCAAACCCTGTCCAATTTGGCCTCGGACACTTCCAGGGATGGGGCAGCCACAGCTTCTCGGGGTAATCTGTGCCAGGGCCTTACCACCCTCACAGGGAAGAATTCCTTCCCAATATCTAATCTAAACCTGCCCTTTGTCAGTACAAAGCCGTTCCCCTTTGTCCTGTCACTCCATGCCCTTGTGACAAGCCCCTCCGCACTTCTCTTGGAGCCCCTTTAGGCACGGTAAGGTGCTCTAAGGTCTCCCTGGACCCCCGCGCAACCTGGGCCAGGCAAGGGGCCACCACGGTCTCCGTGGCCACGGGGTGAAACCGAGAGACGGCTGAGCCCGGCGCGTCAGAGCGGCGGTAACCGGATCGCTGGCATACCAGCACTGACTCAGCACGGCCCCGCTCCCAGCCCGGCCCTCCCCAGGGATTCACCCGCCGTGGTGGCACCCAGGGAGCTGGGGACAGGTCCTGCTTGACGGGGCGAGGTGCTGGGTGGCTCCCGCGGAGGTGGCTCGCCGAGGCGGGGGTGTTGCCGCCCCGAGTTGGGTGCACTTTGAAGCTTTCCAGAGAGGGGAGAGTTTGCGCGGCCAGATCCTGGCAGCCTCCTCTCCTGCTACCTGTTTCCTCATCCGGCACCTTGGAAACAGCGGCGGGAGCTGCCCAGCCAAGCCTCCGGCGTCCCCCCCGCCCATCCCACAGCAGGGACATTCCCAGTACACACGTCCCTCCTGGCTATATATAGCCACCACCGCGCTAATGACGTGCCTTGGGCAACAGAGCTCCAAGAGAGCCCGGCGGGGAGGAAACGGAGCCCACCGCCCCGCCCGGCCCAGCCGCAGGGTGGGAGCTGCCTGGCGGGAGCCAGGGATGAGCCATGGGGCGGCTGCCCCCGGGGATCCAGCTGTGGGCGGCGTGGGCACGCCGCGGGGCAAGGGAGGGAAGCTGACTTCACTCCCGGTGACCGAGTTCACAGCTCGGCATGGAAAGATCCCCACCAAGCTGAGCTCCCCACCCTTATTGCAGCCAGATGCAGAGTTCTGGCATCCTCCGGGCTGGCAGCCCCTCGGCAGGACCGCCCTGGTGGCCGGGCCAGCTCCAGAGGGAGGGGGGCTGTGCCCTCTCCCCAGCCGGGTCGCGGCACCCAGAGGCCGCAGGTGCAAACACCCTCTGCTCTTTGATGTACAGGGAGACGGGCTCCACTGTCTGGGGCTGTACCCTCTCCCGAGCAGCCAGAGATAACACAGGGAAGTATCCCAAACACTGGATTCTTTTGCTGCAAACACCACCATGCTTTCCCAGAAAAGCCCGAACTGAGGAGAGCAATCATCCAGGACATTGACGTGGTCTGATGGGACACACAAGCCCCAAAACAGGTCTGCTACCCTTGGTTTCCTCCTGCCAGCACAGGTTTGGCAGGTTTTGCCAAGTGCTGTCACCAGCCCTGCCAAAGGGCCAAACCCAAGCTGCTCCCTGCGGACAGAAAAGCTCCCCCGAAATCCCAGAGCTGGCACTCTCTGCCAGGGAGAGTGTCAGCTGTCCACCAATATCTGTGGTTATTTCCCGGCAGCCAGGAGCAGACACCTGTCTGCAGCTTCCTGTCTCCCAAAAACTTAGGAACTAACACGGGAATGCTCACACACTTGCTGAATAGGTACTGCCCCCCCCGCCCTCGGCATCCCCCATTCCCAGCGCTGCCAAGGATGGCTGTGGGGACTCAGGTACCCACGAGCAGCGTCCCATCAACAGGTGGTAAAAGCATCCCAGTCCCGCTCCAGGATCCAGCCAGGGAATCCTGGCCCCCATGCTGGCCCCAAGAGATTCAGGGATTCAGAGGCGAGGGGAATGGTGGGGAGTTCCAGGATGGGAACTGGGGACACATGGGGAAGCCCAGGGACAGGACTGGATAAACACCAGGATGGGCATAGAGGAAGGGCTGACACGTCCGGGGGGGCACAGGGAGTCACTGGGATGGGACTGGAGAAACACCTGGGTGAACACTGGGATGGCACAGGGCCATCATGAGGATGGGGTGTAACAGGGGGGATACAAGGGTTCAGCAGAATGGGACCAGGGGAGCAGCAGGACGGGATGGGGGAGCACCAGGATGGGGAGAGGGGAGCACCGGGATGGGAGCGGGAGGCAGGTGCGGGATCATCAGCCTGGGACGGGGAAGCAGCGGGGTGGGACAGGGGCAGCATCGCGACCAGAAAGAGGACAGTGCCGGGACACGGGGTGACAGCGGGCTGGGACAGTGGAAGTGACACCGTGCGGGGACGCGGAGCACCGCGCAGGGGCGGGGAGCACCGGGCCGGGACAGGGAGGAACACCCTGCCAGTCCTTGGGTGTCCCGGGACCGGGCTGGTGGCGGGGCAGGGGGACCCCGTGCTTACCGGAGGCGAGGGCCAGGCAGAGCAGCAGGGTACCGGGGCCGCCGCCCGGGGCCGGGGCAGCCGCCGCCGCCTCCATGCGCGCCGCCGCTGCCTGCCTGGTGCCCGGTGCCCGGCGGCTGCGGCGGGGCGGGACAGGGGCGGCCGCTCTGGCACCACCGCCCTCCTCCTCTTCCTCCTCCTCCTGCGCCTCCTCCTCCTCCAGCTGCGCGGCTCCCACCCCGCCGGAGCCATCCCTGGGCGGTCTGGCGGTCCCCCTCGGGCGTCCTCTCCCGTGTGTCCCACCCACGCGTGTCCCACCTGGCATCAGCCACGCATGGCCACGTCCTGCCAGGAGGCGTCAAGCAGATGCCTCATCCCAGATCCCTGAGGATTTGGGCAGCAAGAGGGATCCCCCATCCTGCCATCCCGGGTTCCAAGCAGGGCTCTGGGGATCCCCTTTCCACAAGGACAGAGGGCGCGCAGCCCAGTCCAGCCTCACCTCCCCAAAGCCATTTATTCCTGCCCGGCTTGTTGAGAAAAGGTAGATTTATTCATAGCGAGCAGCTATAAAACACCCTCCCAAGGGCCTTGGCAGGGAATGACGGCAGCTCCAAATTATTCTGCAAGGGGCTGTGCCTTCGCACAAGCCCTCTGCACGCCGGCCTTGGGGTGTATTTTTTGCCTCGGGGGGTGTAGGAGGAGGTTTCTGGTCCCCTGAGTGACATCTTGAGGAACAGAAGAGACCCACGGGGGTAAAGATGCCCCCAGATGCTGGCACGTCCCCTCCTGCCCTCTGGGGTTCCTCAGGAGGGATGCTTTGCCACGGGCTGGCGCTGTCCTGGCTCTGAGCAAAGCAAAAGAGCTTCTCCCGGCAAAGAGGGGCACAGGGAGGGAGGGGTGGTGGAGCTGCTCCCGGCCCCGTGTTGCTGCAGGCGTGAACTGAGGTGGAAATGAAAGACTGGAAAGAACGGGTGACCTCAAACCGCAAGCTGGCAGCTATTAATGCAAGTGCTGGCAGCCACCCAGCCATGCCATTTGGCTGCTGGCCAGGGGGTGAGCAAGCTCCCTTGGCCCTGGCCAGCCAAAAATTCCTGCTGCAAGCTCTGGCACACCAGGACCACCAGCCCCTCGGCTCATGGCCACCTCAGCTCCCTGCCAGTGGCCCTCCAAAAATAGGCAGGCTGTGATAAACCACCAGGATGATGCAGAAGCTCTGCTGGGGAATTGGGCAAGGCCAGCAAAACTGGTAGCTGGCACCTAAATGTGGCACAGGGCCACCCAAGAGGAGCTGGCTTCAGATGGGGTGGGCAAAGGCAGGGAGCAGGCAAAAAAAAGTCCTTGTGCCCACCAAAAGAAGAGTTTCCCTCCAGCATCCTTCATAGCTGGATAAAATTGATGGGGAAAGCATTTTAAATAGATTTTAAAAGAGCTGGAGCCTCAGGGAAGATGTCACCAGAGGCAATGGTTTCCAATATCCAGTACCAATGGGAGAGTGCTGGCAGAAGTTATCCCCAAAAAAGGACCTCTTGTTGGCCATGCGTCGTCCTCTGCTCTGCTGAGGTGACCCCAATGCTGGGAGGACCAGACAGAGGTGACCAGCAGGTGGCAGCTGGAGCCCAAGGCTGGTGGCCCTCAGGAGTGCCAAGGGCTTCCCACAGCCCAGCCCTTGGCACCCCAACACCCGGCTGGGGCACGGCGTTGGCACACAAGGCCACGGTGAGGAGCAGCCGCTGTGCCCAGCCCCGCACTCCCCTCCAAAAACTCCTGCCCATGGAAGCACTCAGCACCATCAACAACAACAACAAAAAAAGGATGGGAGATGAAAAGCAGGGAGATTATCAGGCTGTTCCCCCAGCACCCAGCTCCCACAGCAGTAACAGCATTATTTTCCCTCCTCCCAAGCAGAGGAAAGGTTTCAAGGAGAGCTGAGATGCTGATATCGCCCGACACCCGTCTGCCTCAGGAATGCCAACTGACTTGGATTTTGTGTCCTGCTGTTTTAGGCCCAGAGCCAGGATCCATCCTGAGAAAATGCCACACAATACAACAGAATAGAGGGCTGAGTAACCCCAGTTAAAGATAGCTCAGTCACAGCCTGAGCTCTGTAAATCCTTTTCCATAGTGAGCATGCAAAAGCCTGGAGAGGATGAGTTCAGCCTGAAAACATTTCACCCCGCAGCACAGCTCTTTCCAGAAGGAAAGAGGTGAAAAAAATGGTCCTTGTACCTCCTGCTGTACCACAGGTGTCTGGCTGAGTCCTTTGGGCACTGGGAGCTGCATTTTGGGAGCTGTTTGTGCCATGGAAAGGCAGGACCCTGTCTGCCTGGCTCTGGCCTGGCTCCCCTTGATTCCTGTACCTGGGCTGTCCCCAGGTACACAAATTCCCCCAGGCACCAGATTCTCTGGATGCCATAGGCAAGGGGATCCCCAGGGAGGTCCAGAGTCATGGAATCACAGAATGGATTGGTTTGGAAGAGACCTTAAAGCTCATCCAGTTCCAATCCCTTGCCATGGTCTGGGACTAGACTAGACTGCTGCAAGTCTTGTCCAGCCTGGCCTTGGACACTTCCAGGGATCCAGGGGCAGCCACAGCTTCTCTGGGAACCCTGTGCCAGGGCCTCACCATTACATTCAGGCAGGAGCTGGCATGGCCCTAAGGGTGAAGGGGGACAAGTGGCAGTACCATGGGGCACCCTATGGTTGCTAAAAAGCTGGCAGAGAAGGTTTTCCTGAGAAATCCATCAGCTTTCCCACATTCTGTGGGAATTATCTCTTTCACACACAGCCAAGGCAAACCAGAGAAGGGCAGTTGTGTCCTCTATCCTTGCACCTGCAGAGTTGTTTTGAGAACCAGGAAGTTATTTTCTTCACTCTAAGAATAATATTTAGAAATGGGTGATTTGCCACTTTACTTGTCAGGCTTGGTGGGTGGTTAACCCGGACCAGTAACGGCATTTCCTGTTTGTGAACCACCCTATAAGAGAAGCTTTCCATTAAATGGGGCTGAGCTACGCTCTGACCATGCACCTCTGACCTGCTTCATGTCTTGATCTCGCCGTCCCTGGGGGGTCTACAGCGACAGCACCCCAAGTGGGTGTCACGGGCTGGTACAAGAGCACCCCATGCCTGGTCCTGAGTGTGAGATGCCCACCGGCAGCATCCAGTCCCGGTGCCTCATCCCAGGGCAGGCGGACAGGTCCCACCATCCCGTCCCAGTGCCCGTTCTCAGCACGCTCTGCCTGGTGCCCTGCGGTCAGCCCCCGGCCCCCGCTGGTGATGCTGCCTGGCACCCCGTGCCCGTGCCCGCAC
>JACBWW010000034.1:6481118-6569707 GCA_020086605.1 Lanius collurio | reverse complement strand
GGGGCCGGGCCGGGCCGGGCCGGGCGGCGGAGGGGGCCGGGCGCTGCGTCCCTCCCGCCGCGGCTGCCAGCGCCGCCGGCACCATGGGCTGCTACTGCCGCCTCCTCTTCCTCGCCCTCCTCCTCCTCCCGGCAGGTAAGCGCCCGCCGCCGCACCGGGATGGGCAGGGGGGGACACGCCGGGGACCCCGGGCATCGGGCTGGGAGCGATGCGGTGGGGACGGGGAAGGAGGCAGCCCCGCGTTTGCCGGGGACAGCCCGGCCCCTTCCCGAAGAAGGGCTCCGCAGAGCAAGCTCCCACCACGGGTCCCAAGCACAGCCCCCTGAGGGGGGGTGACCGCCAATGACACAGGTGGGGTCGGGCAAGAGATATTTCACCCTTCTTTTCCTCACCCCTTGCCCCTTAGAGAGGTCCCCAGCACAGTCCCCGACTGCCCTGAAGGAGGACAACTTGATGGGAGCACCGGCTTCTCCTCACGGGCAGCCCCTGCCCGGGCGGGACTCACCTCCAGCCCCGCATCCCCCTTCCCTCCATGGTCGCTGCTTTGAAGGAGCTTTTATGGCTCTCCCCGGCCGTGAGCGGAGGCTCCCACACCCCCAGCCCCTGGCGCTTTCCGTCCAGCTCCAGGCATCTCCCCCCGGCGGCACCAGCCTCCCCATCCCACAGAAACACCCGATTTGACGTCTTCCCCCTACTGAGACAGTCAGAGGAGACAGTTCTGTCCCCAGCTGATGCGACAGCGAGCGCAGGTCACCCCTCCACCCTCCCAGGCTGGGCTTTTAATAAACACGAGGAGCGGCTCGCTCGGAAACATGGAAAACACACTTGCATAACCGGGGACGCGCGCGAGGAGAAATCCATGGGCTGAGCTGTCACTGTCACATTGCTGCCGGCAGAGCAGCGCCAGGGATCGAGGCCGGGCCGGGGCTGAGCTCCCTGTGACAGCCCGGAGCCAGCACCACGTCCCCACACCGGCAGCTGGGCAGGTCGTGGCTGCAGGACCCCAAACTGTCACCCCGGACCACGCCAGCATGTGGGAGATCTTCCCTGGATAAGTGACCCCCGTGGTGCGAGGGGAGGGAGAGCTGGATGAATATTTCTCCCCGTGGAGGGGGAATTTGCCAGCGAGCTCCTATTTTCTGTGCTTTCTGAGCAAATGCGTTTGGGAGGGATGGAGATGAGCATTCTGCTCCGCAGTGATGCTGGAGATGCTCTTCTCCTCTTTCACGTTCTCCTGCCTGGCCCAAATTTGTCCCCAAAGCAGCCAGTCTCTGCTGGGAGTCAACCTTTGGGGTTGGGAGGCGGGTTTTTCCCAGCGCCCGGGCCAAACCCAAAGCTGTTCCCACGACCATCCCTCTCTAAAGCACCAATGCCAGCGAGGCTTGGCAGAAGAAACAGAAAAGATTTCTCTGGACTGTGGTCCCATGGCTCTCAGGCTGCTCTCAAACAGCCCTAGAGCATCTTTCAGATGCTTTCTAAAATGTTTTGTCCCCACTGAAATATATATTTTTTTTAAAGTGTGTATATATACATACATATATATACAAATATATATCACTTGGGAGGAAACACAAAGCACGATTTAAATATGCTTCAAGCTCATTCTTCAGGACTAAATGACAGCAAGGACGTCACTGACCAGGAGTAAAATAAGTCTGGGCTTTGCCTGGCCACGTAATGAAATAACAGCGTCTTGCACAAGGAAGTTTTTATCCTGTTATTATTACTCTGGATGTAAATTGAGACCTGCTTTAGTTTCCTGACGTGGTGCCCAGCCCCAAGCCCGCTCTCCCCTTCAGCAATCCCCCCTGTGCCCCAGCTGAGACATTTTAAGTACCTTTTAGAGGCAGCTCTTGGCTTTTAAGGTTTTGAGTGCTTCTTCATGGAGATTCTGGGGTGGATGAGCCGCTTTTTGGGGGTCTTGGAGCCTCATGGGCTGTTTTAAGCTACCACTGAGGAGGCAAATCTTGCAGTGCTTTGCTCCCCCATGAGCTGAAGGATGGTGGAGATGGGTAATTATCCCCTCTCCCAGCCCAAACAAGCAATCAGCCTTTAATTCCAGAGCATGCTCTAAAATTCCTCTGCTGAGCCCAGTTGCTTTTCCCCCTGGGAGAGGCTGGAATGGGGCTGATGCATGTTGGAAGCTGCACCTAGAAGCACTAATTAGCAGCTGGCCAGGAAAATTATGGAGCTGGGGAGTTGTCACTTGGGCAGAGCTGCTGCTTGCAAAACTCCTGGCTGGCTCCAGAGCCATATCCAAGATATGTGCCTGGGAAAAAGTACTGTGGGGTGTCCCAAGCAGGCAGGGCCATCTGCTAGCTCCCAGCCCAAGGAGCCAACAAACAGCATTTCCTCCCATGGGATCCCTCATTCCCCTTCCCCAAGGAAATCAGCACAGCATAACACCTGTTTGCATGTTTCAAGAATATAACTTGCAGTACTTAATGCATTTTTTACTTTATGCATTTACAACTAGCAAAAACATCATTTTAGAAAGAGCTGGTGCTGTCAAATACTGTTTTCCACCCCAGGTCCTCATCAGATACATTTGGCTGTAGAGGCTGACCACTAGCCAGAGGGCATTTTGTCACTCTCAGGAGGGAAAAACTACCTAAAAATTCCTCTTCGCCTTTTTTCTCTGCCATAATTTCATTGCAGCATCAGAATCCAGGGCTTCCTGAGTTGCATAATTAAGCAACACTTAGCTTTGAGGGGGAAACGCCACACTTCCTTTGCATGAAGGGTGGGTTTGTTGTGCCACCAACAGTCCTCACCTCTGGGTTTGCATCATGGGGCAGTTGGTGCCTGGGGAGAATTTGGACACCCACCCCAGGCAAGGAATGAGGGACCATGAAGCATGCAGGGAACCATGTGAACTTTAAAAGCTAATTTCAGCTGGGAAGAGCAGACACGGCAGGGTGGTGGAGCTTTCCTCCTGTTTCCTCAAGGGGAGTCTGCCTGCAACAGCATTCCTCAGGGTCTGGAGAGTGTGCAGGAGTGAGCCAGTCCTCCACATTAGCCCCTTCCTCCCATACAAGAGCCCAGAGAAGAGCAGCTGCTGCTCCCCAGCCAGGCAGGACCTCACTCCTTGCCAGATTCCCAGAGCCCCCACCTTTATTTAGCTGCACGGATTTTGCTCTTCCCTTTTGCAAGAGGCTGTGCATCTCCGAGAGGTGCTGCTACATCCAGGGAGATGGATGCTGATGAGCTGGCTCTGCAGCGGCCCCATCCTCAGGGAGGGACATCCCCAGGGTGTCCTGGCCAGTGACATGGTCGGGCCAGAGGCTCAGGATGGCGAGGGACACACGGACACAGCACATGGATTTCTATTGTGTAGCTGTTTCTCTTAGCTACAGAAAGCTTCAGAGCAATTAGACCTAAACCACTTAACGACCGTGCAGCAGAATAAAACTAATCATGCAGGAAGCCAGCTCGGCTCGCCAGTGAATCAGAGCAACTGCAGATTTATTGAGTCTGACGGCCTTGGCTTCTCCACACAGACAGGGAATAGCTTTGCCTTTTACCCTTTGGTGTGTTTCTGGCCCCTGGTTTTCTCCTTTGGTTTCTTCCTCCTCACAGAGCTGGTTTCATACCACCGCCAGCAGACCCTGGCACAGAAAACAGAGGAGATAGAGTAGGAAAGAGTGGAGCAGCACATCAGCCAGGGGTGCTGCTTCTACCATTGGGGGTCACCAGCATGCACACGCCGTGCTGGAGCTTTGCTGCACACCTCAAGCCAGAGATACCCCCAGGAGTCACCCTTTCCCATCACTAATCCAGCTCTGGATGTTCCTTCTGTGATGGTATAGAAAGCTTGGTGGGAGTGAGACAGAGCTTAGAGCATGCAGAGCTGCTCCCAGACCTCCCCATCATCCACATTTCTTGGGGATAATGAGGCAGGAGTCCCCAGCAGTGCCCCAGAAAAAGAGACATGAGTTAAAGGCCCAAACAAACCACCATGTCCTCTGTGTTCCTTCTCCCACATCAGCACAGAGCTCAATCATCCCTGTGCACTGCAGATGAGACCTCCAGCCAGAGAGCAGAGAAGTGAACATCCCCAAATCCCAAACTTCATGGTGACAGGGAAGGTGAGGCAGTGCGGGGCTGAACAGCTGGAAAAACTCGTTGAACCCAAAGCAAAAACCAGTTTAGTTTAGTCCTAGGTACTTTAAGGAGAGCTTTTGCCATCCATAGCCAGATGCTGCTGGTTTTGTAGCAGAGAAATACAATGAAAGTGATACCTGAGCATTGACAAGGGGGAGGGGAACTAAAAAAAACCAGCACAAGTTAGGGGAATCCCCAGCCACAGAAACCAAAGCCGAGCCAACGAGGTCATGAGCAGGAAATCCTTACTTACTTTTAAATATAGATTGTTTTACTGCTGTGCATCACTTAACCTGGTTATAAACCAAGGCCCACTCAGGGGACTCGGGGCTGTTCTGTCATCAGCATTTGGTGGAGGAGCAGCATGACAGAGGACTGGCAAAAGGTCTCTTTTTGCTCACTCCTGTGATTAAAGACTGAGGTTTCTACAGAGTTTTCTTAGAAGAATAAGTGTAATGCTTATGTATGGTCTTGGTTACTTGTGTTTTTTGGGTGCTTGCCCCAAAACCAGCTGCTGAACTGGCATAGAAAGTGGTGCCCAAGCTGACTGCACACAGCGTGGCGTGTGTGTCCAGCAGCTCTCCTTGTTTTTCTCCCGTTGTTGCATTTCTTGTTCAGAGCAGGTGGCTGGGTTCCTTGTGGAAGCACAGTCAGGATCTGCTGCTGGCATGCAGAACAAATAATATCCGTGTTATGGAAACTTTCATAATTCCTTTGGCCTTGGCTGCTAGAGGAGCATCCCTGGCTGCATCTGGGGCTTGGGTGCTTTAGTTAATTTGGGCTGAGAGCAGGCGTGTGGGTTAGGTCATGTGGATCTCCCGTGGCTGTGTCAGAGGCGATGAGTTGTGAAGTGAAGCCTGATAAAAGCTCTGTCTCTGCCTTATCAGTGGATGTTTGTTTGCTGCGGCGTGGCTGCTCCAATCTGATGTCATTCACTCGGGCTGGAGATGTTCTCTGGTGGCTTTTATGCTGCGTTTCAGCTGGCAGAGCAATTTAGGATTTGCTGCAATAGCTTTTGGAGTGCCTGGGAAATGCATTCTGGAGAGGCTGCCAGCCCAGGTCAAGCAACTCTTTCCCAAGAGGAGCATGAGCATTGCTCAGCTCCTGCAAGGGCAAGACCTGCCCCTCTGTGTGGCTTCCAGGAGCCAGGAGAGCAGCATGGAAGCAGGAGAGAGAGAGAATTCATCAGGCTCATTCCTTTGGCTGGCACATGGTTAGGGTTAGTATTCCCCAAGAGCTGGATATTGGAGTGACACGGCTTTGGATCCTTCTTTCCTTGGCTGTTTTCTGTATTCCTGATGAAGAAAATGTAGAAAAAGGACTTTCCAAAGCTCCTGTGGGGCTCCAGAGTGTGACACTACTGCTTTCCCAGGTGGTTATCTCGTGCTGGCAGCCCCCTGCCTTGGCTCCATGCTGGATTCCAGCAGGGTGGTCAACTGCTTTAAGTGAATTAGATGAGCAAATTCCTCAGGGCTGAGCTATGCTCGGCATCCTCTGGGAGCTACCATCCCTCAGCCCCTCTGACAGCCCCTTGTCGAGGTGCTTTTAGCCCTTCAAGTCATGTGGTCCCGAATGAAGTTCTGCAGTTGTGTATTTTGCCCCTTGTTCCAGGGCACTGCTCTATTTCCTGCTCCCAGCAGCACCTCCTGAGGACCAGGTGTTGGGGGAAAAAAGGAAAGCTCTCCTTGGCTTTTGTTTTCCCTTTGATTTTCCCTTTCAGACGCTGTTGGTAAAGGGCAGGACTTGCAGACAGTCTGGGAATCAGCCATCTATGGGACAGGTTGCCCACGAGCTGGGTGCAGGGATATGGATGGGGATATCTGGAGCATGAGCCGAAAGGGCCCTCAACCAGGTCCTTTTTGTCCCTTCATCCCAACTCCACTCAGAAGCAGCCTGCATTGCCTCTAGGATCATGGCTGGGATTTCCTGAGGTTACCTCCTGTGGGTGAGACCCCAAGGGCAGTGGCAAGGTCCCAGATCACCTATGGAGCTGATGGCTCAGAGGAAGAAGGGGATAGCACAGCACTGGCACAGGCAGGGATTGCTCACAGGGACAGACAGGGAAGACCAGGGCTGAGCTGAGAAGTGCCTTCGGTCGTGCTCGTTCTCCTGGGAAGAGTCCCTGTGACTTGTGACCTCCTTGGCCGGGAGTGCTCAGCCAGCAGCCAAAGATTGTTCCTGCCTCCAGTTCTGGCTCAGCCTCCGAATTTACACCGCTCAGATATTATCGGAAAGTTCCTGACTCATCCAGGCTAGCAGCACTGCCAGCTTCCCGAGCTCCCTATTGGTTTGCCTCCAAAGTTCAGGCAGATCATGGGAGCTCTGCTGACCCCAAGCACTTTGGGACATCAGGGTGGCTTTGCAGAGAGGTGGAAAGCTGCCTGTATCTCTGAGAGACTGGGAGCATCTGCATTTACAGAGATAACAAACTTCCAAGGTGCTCCCAGCCCTGGGAGGATCCTGCTGTGCTTGGTGGGCTTGTTGGGCTGCAGAGGCTGTCTGGTACCTGCAGGAGAAACCTGAAATGTCCAGGTGTGCTGGGGCAAGGATTGCTGAAATACAGATGGATTCTGAACCTTGGTGTGAAGGATCCTTGGTCCAGGCCTCCCTGCTGCTGTGGTGGCCAGATGGCTTATGGAGTAACGAGATTCCAGCTTGTCATTCCTCTCCCCTATCCTAAGGGCTGTACTCAGGGTGAAAGCTGAGGCATCTCCAAGGGCTTGTCCTCACGAGAGAAGAGCAGCCATGGCCTCAGTCCCACCTCCAAGACCCTTTTGCTTGGGAAATGGGATCCTTCCCATGGATATCCACAGAACCAATAGAAGAAATCTTGGCTGGATTAATGAGCCCTGCTCACCAGAGCCAGATGCCATTGTTTCTACACACAGGCACTGAATGTTTCTGTCCTCCACACTCATAATTAGTTCATTGCAGCTGGAGTGAGTTCCTGCTCTTCCCAGTGCCGGGCTTGGGATGCTCTGGGGGTGTAAATAAATGAATACATGGAATAAAAATGCCTCCCGATGTCATGCAGTGTTGGCACACTCCCCTCACCACACTGAGGGGACCAGTCCTGGACCAGTGCTGAGTTCAGCCCTAGAAAGGGGGAGGAAAGCCCCAGCAGTCAGCTGGTGGGGACAGAGGGAGAAATGACTCATCTTCATGCTAAGAAATGGAGAGGAATGAATGCACAAGGAAATGGGGGAAGAGGAGAAAGAGGCGTCTTGTGTTATCATTCCCAGCTGCATGGTGGCTGCTGTGAGGAGGAGCTTCTTGCCCTGCTGCTGGGAGGAGGTGCTGGGAAGATGGAGAGGGTGATTGGGAATGGGGGTATCCTAAACTGGGGTGGAAAATGGAGCTGATTTATGCCAGGACAACTGGCTGGTTTAAACTTCACCTCTAGGCACACAGCTGTATTTCCCCTCTCTTTATTTCAGATGGCTCTCAGCTTTTTAAAACCCAAACTTATTTCCAGCTTAATTCCCAAACCCTTTAGTGCTCTCTCAAACACCAGCTTGCCCCAAGGATTGCCCTGTTATTCACATTTCTCTGTCTCACTCCTAGGACTGGGTGATGACTCTCCGGAACCACCCCTCAGCCCCATCAGCCCCATCAGCCCCCCCTTCCTCTGGGAGGGTGTCCCAGTGAAACCAGACTCCAGGGATGCAGATGTCCCCACGCCAGCTCCAGGCCAGCCCTCACTGCCCTTGTCCACGGGACCTTCTGGAGATGGGACGTCCTCCAGGCCCGTGGAGGGGGATGGCCACAATGCCACCACCCCTGTGGCAGCACTGTCCCCTGCTCCTGTCTCCGTCACCGTGAGCTCCACAGCCACAGCAGACGGTCCCTCCGCAGCCTCCAGCCCCGGCCCAGTGCCACCCACCTTGGAGACAGCCCCAGCTCTCCGGACAGCAAACACTGCCAGCCTGGCAAGAAGCACGACGGATTTGGGGACAGCTTCCAGCCCTATGGGCACAGCTGCACCATCACCTCCCTCTTCCCTTCCCACTAGTGATCCCTCCTCACCTCCCGGGATGGGCTTGTCCCCAACACCTGTCCTCGTGAGCCCTGGCGCTACCCAGCCACCACTGCTGACCAAGGATGTCCCTTCCCTGGGGACGCTGGCCATGGCATCGAGCCTGGCCATGGAGCCAACATCCCCCCCAGTGACTGTGATGAGCCCCACCCAAGCCGAAGCCACGGCCTCGGAGAAAACCACCGGAGTGACCATGGAGCAGGTCCCGCGTGCCCTGAGTGCAGGTAAGCACCATGGACCCCCATGTGCACATAGAGATACAATGTCAGCATCAGCGTGCTCAGATAGGAGGGGCAGAGCCCTGAACTGGAAGGGAAGAGGTGGTCAGCTTCCTGAGAGCATCATTCTGCAAAATTCCTGGGGGAGCCTGTGTCATCTGATCCACTGGCAGAGACTAGGAGTGGTAGATAACAAATCTTGGTTGCCTGGAGATGTGAATAAAATCCTCAGTTCTAAATTTGACTTGAGACACTTAAGGATGAGAGGAAACAAATGGCTGGATGGTGGGTGCAGCCTGAGTTAGGATGATGTAGGTTTTAATTCTCCCTCCTGGAGACCTCAGGAAGCTGACATGAGCTTCTCCCTGTCCCCTTGTGCAAACACAGATAGCTTAAAAGTGCTCCATACGGCTGGAAAAGGGGAGATCTGATGTTGGGATACCTCCTCAGTATCCCAACAATCTGAAGCATTTTCTAGCCTTGGCTCAGCACTAAATGCTGCCTGGTGCTGGGAGGAGCATCAAAGAGTGAGTCCATAGTGCCCAAGCAAAGCCCAGCTGTGTTTCATCCTAAATCTACTTGCCCTGCTTCTATGCAAAGGGGATCATTGCAAAAATAAAGGGGGGCCCAGCATCCTCTTTGGGAAGCAGTGAGGGAATATTCCTCCAGTCAGAGATGGCTGGCATTGGGGACAGCTGGGGTGTGGGATGTGTGCCATGGGGCTGGGACTCAGGGGGCTGAGCCCTACCATTTCTGATGGATCATCTGCAGGGAGCATCGTGGCCATAACCGTGACGGTCATCGTGGTGGTGGTGCTGGTGTTCGGGGCAGCTGCGTACCTCAAGATCAGGTAAGGCTGGTTTTGGGGTGCACCCCCCCTCCCTGAGGCTCCCTGCAGCCTCTCTCACCATCACAAGGATGATGCAAATCCCCAGGAAGACGCTGTCCCCAAGCCCAGCAGGGCAGTGTGCAGCCTCTGGTGCCAGCACGGCTCCATTTCTTACCACTCCTATACTGGAAAGCATAGTTTCAGTTCCTCATTTTACAATAGCCTTGCTCAAATGCCAGAGACGCTGCTCAGCATAGTCATAACCAGTAATTATCCCTCGGGAAAGCTGCTGCCGTGGGTCTCGCTGTCACTGGGACAATAAACAGCAGCAGAGCCCAGTGCTGAGCATCCCTAATGAGGCTTTGCTGACAGCTGAGATGAGCAAAGGTCTTGTTTTAATTCCCTGCCCAGTCTCATTCAACCGGGGCAAAATTCAGCCTGGGCTTCACTTCTCCTGGTGCTTCCTCTTAAAATATCCCAAACCTTGACCTAGGGAGCCCTTGCATTAATATTTCTTAATCTCATTGCAAAATAACTAATAAATCCTCAAAGTAACCGGTTTGCTTTCCCTGGCAGGCACTCCTCCTATGGAAGGCTTTTGGATGACCATGACTACGGCTCCTGGGGCAACTACAACAACCCTCTCTATGATGATTCCTAGCGGGGATGAAGAAAAAACCCCATAAATCCTTAATTTATAAGCGCTTCTGCAGCAGAGCATCCGCTGTCAAGGAGATGCCAGGCACGGAGCCCCTGCCTCAGGCAGGATTACCAAGGGTCTGCTGGATGACAGGAACTGGAGGGCGGGTGTGCAGTGCTTACAATAAATCTGAATTTTGGCCTTTGAGTAGGAAACCAGGTCCTGGGGCAGGTCAGCCACTTCTTGAAGGCAAGGGAACCCAAATTCCCCAGGGGAAAGGGCTGGGGAGGTCAAGGGAGAGGATGGAAGTTCAGCCAGTGCTGTGGCATCCTTTGAAATGCTGCTGCTCTGTGATTTGGGGCAGAGTAGGGGGCTGCTGAGCCAGAGCCAGCAGTGTGCCAGGGTCTCCTGTGCTTTCACATGTCCCTTTCCCTGAAATCACTCCCCTGTGTTGGCCTGCTATGAAATCCTTTGCCTTGTCTCACCAGGAACTATGAACAGTTATGGGGCTATTCAGTCACTGCTCCCTTCCTTTTCCTGCAGGTGCTTCTGTGCAGAAGTTCCTAATTTAATTTTTTTCCATTTAATTGTGGGATTTTTGGTCCCAGAAGCAGCCCAGGAGCCCAAGGAAAGATGCACTGACCATCCATTTCACACGTGGCTGCTTGCTCCACAGCTTTGTTTCCAATCCTTAAAAAACTTGGCTGCTAAAATACAGCAGAGTGTTCTTTTAATCCCCAATTTGTGTTCAGCTCTTAGTGGGAAGGCTGGGGGTGGCTGATGGCAGGGCTGGTTTGGGAAGGGGATGTTCAGCCACTTCTCCCTCTGGCTAAATTCCCTGGCAGTGAAAAGCAAAGCCCTCAGTCCACGTGACATTAATAAATTAACCAGCATTAAACAGCGCTGCAAACCTTTGGGGTGTCCCAGTACAGGTGGTGCAGGCTTGGGAACAAGCTCTGCCATTGGCCCTGCCTCCTAAATGGAGCATCCCTGGAAACATCAAAGCTTGGGGCGTTTCCATGATTGCTTCCTGAGAGAGATGCATCATCTCCGGGTTTCCATCAAGGGAGCGTTATAAATGCAGCCAGCACCACAACAGGCACCTGGGAAGGGCAGGAGAAAGGAGGGCAGCTCTGCTTCCCAAAAGGAAGTGCAATCACTGGTCCATTTTCCTTTTCCTCCTGAGCCTTTCTCAGCCTGTTCAGGGGTCCATCCTGTCAACTCTGCTGTGGGTTCCTCAACCTCCTCTTTAGTTCAAACTTGGTGAAAACAGAAAATAAACCTGTGAATGGCTGTTGCACCTCCCAGCCACAGCCAGCCTGGAAAACTATTTGGGCTGGGAGCATACATGGGGTAGTACAGGCTTCAAAGATGCTTAGGATGAGCAAAATTCCTTTTCACCCTTTTGGCACCCAACAAGCAGCAAATTAGGCCACCTCAGCTAAGAAAAACCACAAAGTGAGTTAAAAACCCACCACCCTTCTTGTCTTGAAATAAATTTGATGTCATGGTGGTGCTGCTAAACTGAGGGGGAAAAGGGAGAGGAAAAGCCATCACCTTCACTTAAAAATATATAATCCCAAGGGAATAAGTTCCTTTTTCGTGAAGGAGGACAGAAACAGGGTGTCAGTTTTCCTGCTCAACACTGTGCCTGGATGCTCAAAATGAATGACTTTCTCTTGCCTACACTGCAAGGAAGAAGCTGTACATACTTTTTTGGGATATCCTGGGTTGAAAACGGATTCCTCACTTCCCTGGGATCAGACACCATCCCCAGTGCCTTTATTTCCAGTGCAGCTGTCCTGTGACATGGATGATATGGACGTGGATAATGTGTTTACATCTCCAGAACTGTTTGCCAGCACAAGCCAAGGCACAGGGCAGCCTAAGAAAAAACAGATGGGTTTGCCAAGTGGCAAAAGCTCTTTATTTTGGAGGGTAATGCCCTCAGAGGGAGGATGCCTGTGTTACAGGCAATGGCTTCAAATATCCCTCTCACATTCCCACCTCAGACCCCTTATTGAGGGGTTTCTGTCCCACAGGAGTATAGCAGGGGAAAAACGGGGAAAAGCAACCAGGACACACCATAACAAAAGGCCTTTTCCCCTTCTCTTTTAAAAACCAATGTTAACACTGCTACCAGCTTGTTTTACTTGCAAAACCAGCAAATCCCATTTTTCCCAAAGGCTCCCCCAATTTCGGCTCAATTCCATCTCCTCCCAACTCCCTCACGTGCCCCCCTTCTTTGGCTCCATTTCATCTCAGAGATATTTTATTTATATAGAAAAAAATAGTTCGCATAGCTCCGTGTGGAACATCCCATTCCCCAGCCTCACAGGATGACGTGATCCTGCCCCAGCTCTGCCGCCTTGCCCTCGCTGCAGAGCCACCAGCTGCTTTATCACCACTTCCAGATTCCCTCTGGCCTCCCTAATTATGCTCTTGTTTGGCTCATTTGTGAATATTCCCATCTATCACCCGCCTGTTTCCAAGCATCACCTCCTCAGGCTCCTGGTGGAGTTACTGGAGCGAGCAGCAACGAGTAGCTCCTGGTTGCAGCCTCCTGGCTGCTTGTCAGGCACAGGAATCCATTCAGGTGTCAGAACCCAACTCCAGCTGGGACCATGAAGGAGCAGATCCAAGGAAACCGCCTCATTTCCAGCATGGAGGTCCCGGCCCACCCCTGGGCTGAGCTGGATCTGCAGAGACAGACGCTGGGCTGCCCCTCCGAGGCAGAGATAGCACAACACGAGGAGCCTCTCCCTCACTGCCTTCCTTCCAGCTGGAAATTTAAAAACAGATGGATTCTCTGTCCCTGGACAGGGGCAAGACATCAGTCCCAGCACTGGGAAAGCTACAGGAGGGGGCAGCTGAACCAGAGCTTTAACACAGAACACCTCCACACTTCCACCCCAAATGATGTTATTTGGAGCAAGCCAAAGCCACAGCAGAGGCATCAAACCAGCCCAAAATTAGGGATCCCCATTCCCCACAGCTCCTGAGCCGTCATCCTGCACCTTCCCATGGGATGAAGGGTTCAGCTGAGCCCCCCAGTACTGCACTGTTCTGTTTGCTGCCTTCTCGAGTCCCTCTCCCGAGTCCCGCACGCTCCAGCAGGCCCTGGCTTTATTAATAGCTCCATGACCTTGTGTGTGGCTGCAGTCCCTGCGCCTGCTGGAGCTCCACATCTTTCCCACAAGGCAGCAATAATCCCATCTGCTCCGGATTCTGGCCCAGACTGGTGAGCAGGGCTGGATTCCGGGTGGCAGGGAGTGCGGGAGCTTCCCAACAGCTCCCAGAGCCAGCGGGCAAGCTCTGGCCAAGGCAGCTGCTGCTGCCATCCCAGGATCATCTCAGTGCCCTGACTGAGCATCTTTCCCGCTCCCATCGGCTCCATCTCCACAGACAGGGTGGCCAAGCTCCATGCAGCACCTCCCATCCCATAAAGCAGCTCCTTGCCTGTCTTTATCCCCTCCATTGTCCTTTATCCCCTCAAAATGCCATTCCTTTTCCTGCATGCGATTTATTCCCTGGCAAAGGGAGTTAAGGGCTGCGTGCCAAGTCAAACACACCAAACAGCGCTTCAGCATTCCCTCAGCATTCACATTCCCTCGTGCACTTTCCAGAGGCAAACACCAAAAACAAAAGGTCAAAAGAGCAAAAGGTCAAAATCACCCAGATCCCACACCATGGATCATTTTCCTTCCCAACACCAAAGTTCAGCAGGAATTGCTCTTCCAAAGCTCGGCTCAACTAAGGGTTCTCTTTCAGCCTCCTCTAGGAATATTTCCACTGGGGATAAAATGAGCTATAATTTAAAAATTAAAATTAAACAGCTAACTTGCCTGGTTGTAGACTTGACCAGCATGGTTTTACCATTAGCAATACACTCCAAGGTTACTTGGCCAGTTTTCTGGGATGGCAGCTCCTGCAGGATGATGGGATGATGGCACTTCCAGACTTACCTGGGAGCAGATCTCCATCCAGGGAAGGAGGTGGAGTCACCAGGTGCCAACCAAAGCAGCAGGCAGTCTTGCTTGCACCACAAAACAGAAGCATGAAAACACAGGAGCTTGTAAAAATAAAACACTTATTTTCCTAACAGTGTCTCAGGCCTCACACCTCCCCAAATCCAACCATTTTTCATCACTGAATCACAGTTTAAATTCAGCTGGGAATTTCCAGGGAATACGTGTGCGAAAGAAGAGCACATCATGCACAGTGTCATTTGTTTATTTTAATAGAGACGTTATTTTACATTTATTTATAGCAGTGAGAAAAGTGCTCCAGAAAAAGATACCCCAATCAAGGCAAGCTACAACAGCTATCATCCAAATCCTAAATATTCCATACAGAAAGGGGCACTGTTGGATTAAGAAAAGCTCATTTTACAATAGAACAAGTCAAAAATGAGTAACTGTAACCTGAAGAGTAACTGACATTTTTTTATATCTTATTACTGTAAAATATCTGCACATGAAATTCACAGAAATCAGGAATTCTCTGCAAGATTTAAGACTGCAAAACTCAGTAGGATATTACACAAAGAAGGGTGGGGTTGGGGTTTTTATTTCTTTTAAGAAAGCAGTTGTTCGCCCCCCCATTTTCTCTCTCCAGGAAGGTTTTACCATTAACACCAAAACCACAGGAAATTGTTCCCTGTGCTACTGGAGTGCCTCTGGACTGCTGTTATTTCAGTGAACATCTCAGGCTCAGCCTGATGTGAAGTATGTGCTCCACTTCAGGTACCCAACCAGCAAAATCAGGCTATGTATGTGTGTAAAACCCTACACCACCTCGGCCTTTGCCTGTGAATAAAGCAAAACGAGAAAGAAATGGGGAAAAAAACAACTGCAGCTGGCAAAGGAATCTGAGGGAAGGGACGGCAGCAAGTCAGGATGGGTGTCCAGGGGAAAAAAGGAGGGGCTTTGCAGCTTGATCTTCCAGCTGCTCATCCCAGCAGGCAGAGCAATTCCCTTGTTTCAAGGGAATTCTGTACACACAGGTGACACCACGTGAAGGGAGCCAAGGATGCCTCTCCTGCCCGCCGCCCCTGTGCAGTGGCCCCAGCACTGGCTGTGGGGCCCTGGCACACACCCGTCGCTCCCAGGGAACACCACATCCTCACACACAACCCTGTGCATGTCGGCACTAGCCAAAAAGGCCACTCAAAGTGACCCATTTTCCCTGGCAGCTGCAGCCCCGAGAGCTGCACCTCCACCTCCTTTCCCCTTCAGCTGCCCCAAAACTCCTCCTGCTGCTGCATCAGCTGCTCATCACCTCTCCTCGTGCTGCTCTTCTAAGCTCCCTCCTACCTGACGCAGTGAAGGACTCCTTGAACTTGGAATACTGGAATTTTTACTGACAAGA
Organism: Lanius collurio; assembly: GCA_020086605.1. Lineage (NCBI taxonomy): Eukaryota > Metazoa > Chordata > Aves > Passeriformes > Laniidae > Lanius > Lanius collurio. The sequence continues at coordinate 6,554,510 of JACBWW010000034.1, read as the reverse complement.
GTTGCTTTGTTTGTAAAACAGTCTCTCCCACGGCAGAGCACTCCCTGTCCGGCCGAGTGCCGCGCCTATCCCGGTCACTGCTCCTGCAAGGACAGCCGGCACCGCCCGTCCTGGGCCGTGTTGTACGACTCGCAGTTCTGGCACTTCATGCCCAGGAGGTGGAACTGCACCGTGGAGCGGGCATTGCAGTCGTTGCAAAGGATCTGCACGCACACAGGGAAGGGAGCGAGAGGCTGCAGCACCAGCAGTGTGTGTATATAAACATGAATGATGAACACCCTAAGGCTGCAGGTGACTTTTCCTCACCATTCCCCACCCCCGGGCTGACTTCTGATCCAGCACACGTCCCTGGCGCCCTCTACTGCCAGTAACTCTGAGACACACCAGACAAGGCCGCAAGGCTGACCTCTTACCTCCACCATCATGTTCTGGTACTCCGTGGGCATAGGAGTCTGCGCCACTTCGTTGTCCAGCTGGCGCCAGTACCTGGTCATGTCCAACGCCGAGTGCATGCACAAAGGACACCTGTAGCCTCTGCCAGAAAAGGGGGAAGAGGTCTAAATCAGAAGCTGGAGCGAGACCATGAAACAAATCCATTCACAGAGGCAAGTTCAATATTGTACCAGGCAAACAAACACCACAAAACAGCAAGTTTTTGCAAACAGAATTGAAATTAAATGCCATTTATCCCTTTAAGTTAGCCCTTTATCCCTTTAGGAGCTGGCTTTAAGTTAGTTGGTACAGAATCAGCATCATGATCCCTGCCTCTTGGAGCACTATGTTTGGACTAGGATAGTATCAAGTGGGAGGATGTTTGGAAATACTTACTCCTTCAGCATTTCATCATAACATGTTCTGAAAAGGAAACACATGTCAGTAAGAAGAATGGAATCACTGACAGGTAACACACCTGGACTGCACAATGGGAACAGCCACACAGGTACCCCCAAAGCAGAAATTAAAAACATTCTGAGGCCAAGTGAGAAGACAGATTCCCATTAATAGAAAACCGACTGCAGAAGGAAGACAACCTCCCTAAAGAAAACATTTCCTGGTGAAGCAGACTGCCCCTGCAATGTGGGTCCCTCAGAAACCAGCAGTAAGCTGATACAGACTGAAAGCTGCTGAATAACCACCCCACACAAGGCAGTGGATACTCCCCTTTCTCAGATGTCTGCTTTACCTGTGAAGAAGGTGACCACATGGCAGAACATGGGCTCCAACACGAGATGTGTGAATATCCTGTTTTGAGACAAATATCAGACAAAAGAGAAGAAAATTAATTCAAACACAGTCAAAAATAAGGCCACACAGTAGATCCAGGAGATGAAAAGAAGCTTCTCACCTCCAAACATATGGGGCAGTCCTGCCTGGAGACATTTTCAATACACTTTGCAAATGGAAGAAGAGAAGAGAAAGTTATCCTGCTGTATATTTATCTGTGTTTTTCTAAATTGTAAAGTTCCAATATGTAAAATTTCTTACGTCTTCTATTAGTGGCCTCTGTGTTGCTGTTAGGTGAACTTGGAGAAGGAGAACCCACTGCTCCCCCTGTTCCTGTGGCCTCAGATGGGGCTGAGGCACAGCCAGCTTTATGTTCAAGGTGTTATTTTTTTAAGATACAGAGGCAAGCGGTGTAACCTCACCTTGTGCTTTCCTCTGAGACTCAGGCTGAGGCACAAATTGCACTTGGAGCAGTGGAAGAAATCCTCCTTGGGGCCAATCCTGCAGAAAGAGGTGTCAGGGCAGGGCCGGTCCCCGCGGAACCAGGCCTGCCCGCCCGCACACACCTGCGGATGCCGCACTCCTCGCAGTGGTACTGCTTCTTGTCACGGTCAAACAGGTGGCAGATGTCACAGTAGTACTCGCCAAAGAGGCTGTCACAGCCCTCGCAGCGCTGCTGGGCCTGAGGGGACAGGAACATCCTGAGTGCTGCATCCAGTGCCGGGCTCCAAGAGGGGCATGGAGCTCCTCGAGCAAGGCCTGAGGGCTACAGAGTTATCAAGAGACTGGAGCGTGTCTCTTATGAGGACAGGCTGAGGGAGCTGGGCCTGTTTACTGCCTTGATAAGGGACGGTTGATGGAATCTAATCAATGTCTGGAGGGATGAGGAAGGTGCCAAGAGGATGGAATCAGAAACAGGCCAAGAGGCAATGGCCAAAAGTTGATGCACAGACAGCTCCACCTGAACGGGAGGGAAAGCTTCCTTCCTGTGCTCTGGAGCAGGCTGCCCAGAGAGGCTGCGAGTCTCTCTCACTGGAGATATTCCACAACTGCCTGGACACAATTCTGAGCCACATACGCTGTGATCACAGAATATCCTAAGTAGGAAAGCGATTCACAAGGTTCGTTAGGTCCAACGCTTAGCCCTGCACAGGACATCTCCAAGCATCCCACCAGGTGCCTGAGAGCACTGTCCAAATGCTTCCTGCCCTCTGTCAGGATTGGGGCCGTGACCACTTTCCCGGGGAGCCTGTTCCAGTGCCTCACCACTCTCTGGGCAAAGAACCTTTTCCTACTATCCGATCTCAACCTCCCCTGACACAACATCAGGCCTTAACCCCCACAATCCGGCTGGAGCAGGGAGGTGCGACCGGATGACCCAGCGTGGTCCCTCCCAACCTGACCGCTACTGTGACCTCCGCGGCCCCGCTGCCCGGACCCACCTTCTGCAGGAGGCGGCAGCGGATGCACTGCACCTCGGACACTCGGAACCGGTCCAGCTGGTGCTCCTCGGCGCCGTCGTGGCACAGCCGGCACGGGTACAGCTTCCCGCAGCACGGCGCCTGCGAACGGAAGGGACACGGCACGGATGAGGGCACGGATGGGCGAGCAGCCCTGCCACGGCACGGCCGCCCCCCGCTCACCCACCCGCAGCCGGCAGCCCCGCCGGTAGTGCTCGCATCCCTGCTCGCTCCCCGGCTCGCATCCCTCCGCTCGCCCCGCCATGGCCATGGCGGCCGCCGGGCGCCGCTCCCCCGCTTCCGCTTCCTCACAGCCGCTTCCGGAGGGCTGGGAGGTCTCAGAACAGCTCCTTCTCCCCGCCTCGCACCTCTCCGTGCCCCTTGCCCCTGAATCCCAGTTCCAGTTGGAGGGGAGCTCCGGAGGTCACCCGGTCCAGAACTAGGGCTCTTGGACAAAGGTCTCAGGCACAAGGTGGGAGTATTGAGGTGTCCTGTGCAAGGGCAGCAGTTGGAACTCAGTGAGCCTTGTGGGTCCCTTTCCAAACTCGGCAGATACTGTGATTCTTCCTTACATTGAGGTAGAACTCCTTATGTGTTATTTTCTGGCCATTGCTCCTGGTCCTGTCGCTGGACACACCAAAAATATGGCACCACCCCCCTCCTGCTACCCACCTTGGAGATACTTCTATGGATTGAGGAGATTCCCTCTATCTTTGCTGGACTGAGCCAGGCCCAGCTCCCAGTCTCTCCTCGTGAGTGCTCCAGACCCTTCCTCATCTTTGGCCCCCGCTGCACCCTCTCCAGTAGCTCCTTGGTGCTTCAGCTGTGGAGCCCGAACTGAACACAGCACTCTAGCTGTGGCCTTACTAGGGGCCAAGTAGAGGATCACCTCCCCGGAGCTGCTGGCCACACACTTCCCCACACAAAACCTTCCCCTTAAACATTTCTTTCTGTCCCCACCACACCCAACTTTCCCCCAAAAACCCCTAGTCTTCCCTCCCCAAACCTTCTTTTCCCCCTGAATTTGCCCATGGCTACCTAACTGCTGTGGCCAAATGGGAGCATCCACTGTGGGGACAGCCAGGCCTTGGAACTGGAACATCTTTTTATTTACAAATGAAATGTACATGTCAGGACACAGCAGAGAGACAAGTCCCTAAATACAATGAGTTCAGACCATATCCTGTCATGATCCATCAATGGGAAAGGCTGTATTTTGTGGAAAAATAAGTTCCAAAGTTAATGACACCATGTGAGTTGTGACAGGTGATAGAAAAGAGACTTGTGAGCAACGCAGCAACAGCACAAAACTGACCACAGACAAATTGAGTGCAAATGAGCAAAAAGTGTTTCCAAACAGTTGAGTTTTACTGGCCCGTTCTCCTAAGGGACCTAAAGGAATGATGACTTGAGTTACTGAGCCCTTCTACGTGTCACCTGTGTCACAGCTTAGTATTCCACAGTGATATTCTTTCCTTCATCACTAACAACAGACTCAGGTGAACACCCCAAAGACAACCGCCCAAACGCTGGATCAAAAATGTGAAGGGAAAAGGAATCTAAAACAAAGTGACAAGTGCATTAGCAAGGGTTTCAAAGGAATGGCTGCAGATGTGCACATTTAAATGTATTTCTTGCAGAAATGTTTCCTTTACTGTCAAGGCTAAGGTGCTTTTCAATCCAGATCAGGCAGCCCAGCAAAATATGAGAATTTTGGCAGCTGCTCTTGTCACTATGCATTGAAAAAGAAACCCTTCAGGCGGGCAGCAGCTGGACAAAAGAAAGCCCAGCTTTCTTCAGAGTCCTCCAAACCAGCTTCTGCCCTTGTCACACACCAATGACCATTACTCTTCTCAGACAAGACCTGGCCCCAAGCCAGAAAGTCAACATTCCAGGGGCTTTTTGCATGCAAGAAATCCAGCAGCAATGGCAGTGCAAGCTCCGTCCTCGGCCTGGACCCGAGCCACTTCCGTGGCAGTCTGCTGCACCAACACTCCTGTCCCCTGCAGAGACCTGGCAGCTTTAGCCCCTGGAAACTCAGACGGATTGTTCCCACTGTTCAGTCACCTGCATCAGGAGGAGAAAAGGAGAATGATGCTCCAGACAGACTAACAAAACCACAGAGGTGCTCCCTGGTGAAATGAAGGGCTTCCTTTATTACACATCCTTACCTTGCTGAAGCTGTGAACTTACACCTCTGTGCTTCACAAATCAGAAAACCTGAGCTGATTTTTCTCCTCCTCCCATGCAGGCAGGCAGGCAGCTTCCCTTTTTTTTTTTTGTTGTTCAATTATCTTGCTCAACCCCCTAAGTTCATGAGCTGCTTTGTTTCCAACCCCAATGCCCAGCACCTCAGCTCAGGATAATGATTTACCAGGCACAGCAAGCTGTGTACTGCCCTCAGTAAGAAGTCTGTCATAGCTGCACGTCCTGACCAAGAATATGAATCATAAAAGAATTTTCCTATTGCACTTCCCAGCTAGGTAGGTGTTCATGAAACCATCCATTTGGAAGCCACCAGAAGACTACATAGAAAAAAAACTTGAGCCTGCAGCAGGCTACACAGAGAAATGAAAGCCCACCTTTTACAGGCAGGTGTGACCATCTCCCCAGGGCTAGTGCTCCACCCTGGGGAAGTTGGCTTCTAATGCATCCGGCATCAAGGTCCCTGACAGCTGTAAATTGGGAAAGAAAGAGACAGGATCAATTTACAAGTGCAGTATAAACAGAGAGAGGACAATCAGAAACAGCCTTCTCAAGACCCGTGCAACCCCAGCATCCAACTTAAACCAAACCTGTTCTTTGGTCAAATCAAGCTTCGAAAATGCTCCCTCAGTGTAAGACTTACGATCCCAAGGCAAGTTCTGTTCCTGTTAGGAGTCAAACTGGAATTCTGTGGGCCATGCTGTTGCAAAAGTCACAAACCAAACAAATCCAGAGGAGCACGAACCACTTTATTGCCTTGATACCTGCTGTGAAGCCAGACTTGAATTATGAAGGTCAATAGCAGCGAGGGAGGGGACTCGGGACTCTGCAAACATTCTATTATCCTTTTTCAGAAATCTGGGATGCCAACCTGCAAAATACAACCCAGGCATGCCCTGTTAAGGGAGTGAGAGGTGACACACTGTTTCCTGACACTTGTTTGGTACCCAGGTCTTATTTAGAGGACAGCCAAGTTCCTACCTTCCGCTCCTCTCAGCTCGGGGAGATGATTTAGTTCCGGCAAACGCACATCTGCCTTGGGGAACTCCCATTTTTTCTTACTTGCCTGAAGAATGGGTTTTTCATTAGAAACCTGTAATCAAGGGCATAAGGACCAGCTCATGAAAACACAGCAAAAAACCAAAAGCTGTTTTCAAGCTTAAAAAACGCAGTAACACAGCAGTGTTTTGATGTAGTTGGAATTTGTACAAGAGCGACAGACTCTTGATGTGTGTGAAGGAATTCAACCTGCTTAAGTGTTCTTTATACATAAACAATGGAAAAGCAACAGCAAAATAAAAACAATCACCTAAGTAAGGCTGCTTTCAGAGAGATAAAATACAGCACTTGGAGAATGGCTGGGACTAGTTATCTGGAAAAAGGCAAATGGTTCCTGACTGGCACAGTAAAAATCATGCCTAGGTAGTGAGAGCAGAGAAAAACTTTCCATTTCACTTGTTTTCCTTATAAATTTTTAATGCATTTAGGACATGACTAAGTAAGGCCCTGGCTGCATTAAATCCAAACCATCAGTTCTGCTTCAGCAGCACAGCACACATGACCTTTCCTGGCCAGGCAGGAGGCCATGGATATATTCCAAATATCACAGACACCCTGTGCTGAACTGCTCCCCTCATTTAAAAATGTTTTCTGACATCAAGTGTATTTTATATAAGAACTATTAGCAAGGGATAATGAACAAAAAATCTGTAGGAAAAAAGGATAACAAAACCAATATTTCCAGTGGGGAATTATAGTGAAAGATGGATCAGAAGGAGTTCTTGAGAATACAATACATAATTGAAATTATTTTTGTTTGGCCGATGGGGACAGACAGACAACTCACCGGTGTCAAGCTGACATTGCAACGGCCCAGTGGAGAAGGTTTCCGTGCCTTTAGCAATGGGTTCAAGTATTTTTTACTCTTTTCATCAAGTCTGTAATCAAAAATACCCCCAAGTTGGTAATAGCTGGTGTAACACAGTAAATACAAAGCAACAAATGCAAGGTATCCCAAACCCCATGGCTCGCACTCCTCCCACACCGTCACCCTGCACCTCTCAGGACATCACAGGAATGATGGGTCCCAACTCTCCCAGCTCTGCTCCCATACCTGTAATTAAGGCTCCCAGGCACAGACCCCATCCCAAACGTAGGAGAGAAGTTCTGGTTGATGGGAGGGATTACTGTGCCTGGGTTTTTGGTGTAGTCCAAGCTGCTGCTGGAATCTTTCAGGTTGGTCTGAGGGCTGAATTTAAGTGAGTTGATGGTGCTGTCAAAGATGAAGCCCAGCTTGGAGGATCTATCTGCTTTCTCTGCATCAGTTTTAGAGGGCTTGGTCTTTATCAGCTTTCCATCTTTGCTTCTTGGGCCCATGCTGAAATCCTGTTTGGGAAGATAAATATCATCTTTCCTTACAGTCATATTAAAAAAGCAGTTTACAGCAGTGCATGCAGGAAAAAAAACATGTCAGAAGCCTACACATGCATGATTCTGCAAAAATCTAATGGAGATGAAAACTGTTTTGTTAGAAAACCTCTGCTTTCCATCCAACGGGAGAAAACTTATGTGCAGAACTCTCTGCACATAAGTCATTTGAGACTGGAATCAGAAATGATGGAGGAGAAACAGCTGTATCCTGTGTCTCTTCCGAAGAAATTAAATAAAAACTCATCCCAGTGTCACTTCAAAGTCATTTTGAAGCGTCCTTGGTACTTGGCTGAACGGAAAATTTTTAATTTTGGAGACAGGGCTTTAAAAGAGGTAAACAGCAGCATAAATCACATTTCCACGATTCAGCACTACTTATGCTTCCCAAGTGATTTCCCCTCTGGCTCTGTAGTGCCAGGAACTGCACCACTGCGTAGTTCACCTGCAAGGGACTGCCCAAATTGCCACCTGCACACTCCTGAGCTATTTTCTAGGAATTCAAACTGCTGCATCTGGTTTTAAAACTAAGATTTTAAGAAAAAAAAAACCAAAACAATACAGGTTTGAAAAACACAGATGGACCAACCTGGACACTGATCATTTTTCTTTCTTCTAAAACATCATCTTTGTCCCTCTTGCTGATTTTGGATTTTTTTTGGAACTGATGGTCTCTGGCATCTTTCTGGATCTTTTGTTTAAGCTCCTGAGTAAACCTACATTCCACATAAGGAGAGAGAAAAAAAAATAAAAGGCCTTTTGTTTATATTAATAATCATCATCAGTTGTTAAGCCCAGGTTCCTATAGGCTTTTAAGCAAACAAACTGCGCTTTTTAACTAATGAGAAGCCAAATGTAATGCATATCTTAAACTAAATAAAATCTTCAGCACACATTTTTCACAATACAGCAATAAAGGTGTTTGCATCCCAGTTTGGTGCAGATGCAGAGAGTGAATACAGTGTAAGACTGTACTACCCGACACAGTGTGGCACTGATGAATCAATGTCCCAACAAGGTGAATGTGCCCCTGCAATGTGTTCCCTTCCAACTGTTCTCCTATTTCCAGGAAGGTTAAGCCAAAACAAACCTGAGACACTCAGCAGCTGTCAATTCTGCAAACCCAGTGTGCAATCTTCAAGCACAACTGCTTCACTTCCTTCTAACCTGAGCCTGCAGTGAGCAAGAAAGGAGTTGTTTACCTTTCAGCAAAGCCGTCCTTGTTGAAGAAATCTCCCTGCAGGAGTTCAGCACAGGATGGTCTCTTGTCTGGGTCAATCTGCAAGCACTCCTGCCAAACCAACATGAACATGAGGACGTAAACACACCAGGAAGTAAATTAAGGCTTTGGCATGTCTGAGTGAAAGATGCCTGCAGGATATGCAGTGACCCCTCCAGGCCTTGCAGGTGACTGGCTGAGTGCCCCCATCACCCTGGGCTGGAGCTGTGGTATCCTCACAGCCCTCACCAAGCTGCCAGCACAAGCAGCCACTCATGGCACGGGGAGCTGATAGAAAGGCACTTTACCAGCCCCCTGCTCAGCTGCACAGGGTGAAGGACAGGGAAACAAACATTCACAGGAAACAATCAGTCAATTACCTTGGCTAAATCCAGCGCAGCAGCAGGGAGTTTGGGATAGCGTTTCTCCAGGGATTCGAGCTCCTTCACCTCTGGCAACTTCATGCCAGCAAAGAGAGGGTTTTTATAGAATAACTCCTGTTGCCTTGGAATTAAGTTACCTGGAATCACGCAAACAAAGCAACCACATGGAAAAATACAGGATAGTGAAACATTTGAGAGGCTGAAATGCTGGGTCAGCACTGCAGTAAGGGCTACAGTCTGGGTTGTTATCTTCCCACCCATTAAAACAAATCTGAGCCCTCCATTCCTAAGCAAGCATGAGGAGCCGAGGGGCTCTTCTTACCCAGGCACTTGGTAATATGGAAGAGCTGGTCAATGTCTGAGTCTCCAGGGAAAAGGGCCTCTCCTGTAAGCATTTCTGTTATCAGAGAGCCAATGGCCCACACGTCCACAGGCCTGGGGAGAAAAAACACCACCAGCCCAGCTCAGCGATCCAAAGGCTGAGCCAGCGCAGAAGATGGAGTTCACACTCCCCACAGCCCTTCCCAGCCTGACAGGCCAGGCTCACCTGCCATACTTGCTGTCCCCCACCAGCAGCTCCGGGGCTCTGTACCAGCGGGTGGCCACGTAGTCTGTGTAAACTTCCCCGGACGTTGCCAAGGGCCGGGCAAATCCGAAGTCGCAGAGTTTCACAACTCCTGACTGGGAAACCAGTATGTTTTCTGGCTTAATATCCCGGTGGATTATCTGCACAGAGAAAAGCAAACTGGCTGGCTCAGAAAAAATTGTAGCTTTCTCATATTCAGGTAGAAAACTACAGGTTGAATACAGAACCTCTGATTTCAGGCACATTTATTTTATGTATCTCTCCGTCCCTCCCTTCCTTTTCAGACAAAGCTGTATTTCTCTAAATATATATAAATACAACGCTATATCCTACTGTACCTATTAATTTTAGCTGTAGAACTGATTTCTTGCACATACTTACATTATGACTGTGACAAAAGGCAATTCCTCTCATAATCTGAAATAAGTATTTCCGAACCCTGTTGTAGTCCAGTCCATTGGGAGAGGCCTCAAGGTCATCAAGCACTGTGTGATCTACAAATTCAAATACCAGGTACCACCGCTTCTTCCTTTTACACACATCCAGCAGGTTCACCAGATTCTCATGCCTGAGTTGCTGTGATAAAATAGGGAATGTTTAGTGAGGGAAAACACTTACTTAGGGAAAACTATGAAGGGATACTTTTAACTGCAGCCCAGCTGGGACATTAGCAAAAACAATTTGAATAAAAAGAGGAAGAAAAAGCAGCTGTGTTTTCTAGTTATTTTGTCACCACATTCCCAGCAGACAAGAATCTACCTCCAACTTGTTACACATTTATCACATACCAACACAAAAGGCCACGCTACAGAGAACAGTTATTTATCAGCTGGAACCTGGCAGGGAAACATCACCAGAGGCTGCCTGGAGGCAGCACCAGAGCCCAGGGATGTGACTGAGAGAGATGCAAAAGGACTGCAGAGCACAGGGAATTGTAGGGGAAACTCTGCCAGTGCAGAGGTAGTGACAGTGTCGTGGTTTGATGCAGCTGAGTGCCAAGCACATTAAATCTGTTATTTTCATAAGAGAAAAATAAGAAAATATTGAGGAAAACTAGAGAGAGCTGAAAGGCAAAACGGGTTTAAACTTAAACGGTTGCAGTACAAAGAAAGAGTTTTATTACTAACAGAATTAAAAGTGAAAAGCTATAACAAGAAATTAAAGCAACTTCCCCCCCATCCCTTTTCTCCTTTTACCCAGCTTGCACAAAGGATAACAGAACATGAGATTTTAGTCAGTGTTACAGGTCTTGAAAAGTCTCTTTCTTATGCTTAAGGAAAAAAAGGTTTTCTTCTGCTTCACGTGGTTCTCAAACTGCCCCCAACAGCAAACCAGCCTGAAAGGAAACCATCTCCTGTGGTGTAAAACATCTCTTTCATGAAAAAAAACCCACAGTTCCTTCACACTGCAAAACATGGGCCATCACATGGGGTTATTAACCTTTTTAAGGATGAGTTATTTTGGCCTGGATACAAAGCCTTTCTTTGCCACAAGTCTTTAAAAGCCTCCCACTGCTTCTAGATAGCCTGGCATAGGCACTTTCACACTCTTCACGGGCCGCGTGTGAATTCTCCATCTCCCCATGTACTTCAAATGCATTACAGAGACAACCAGTTTGTGGCATTACAGGTTCCTCCCACCGCATGCAAGAAGGATTTTTAAGCTCCGCGGGAGGAACGCGGCACCGCCCCTTTTCTCCATCGCCATTTCCAGCTCCGTCTCACATGGCTCACGTTCTCTCTGACTTCGAAGAAGCCTCTAGGTTGAAATGTTCAGCCTTTACAGTGAGAAAGCCTCGCTCCCTTTGTGCTGCCGGCTGCGTAGTGTCTTCTTCAGCTCAGCGCGAAGGGTGCTGCCTGCAGAAAGGAGGCTCCACCGGCAGCCGCTGGAGAGGAGAGGGACCCGCCGGTCCCAAGGAGCCGCGCCGGATGGGTTTGGCTGGGTGCCATCCCAAGGCTGGGTTTAGCTGTGTGCCATTCCAAGGCTGGGTTTAGCTGTGTGCCATTCCAAGGCTGGGTTTAGCTGGGCGCCAGCCCACGGCTGGGTTTAGCTGCCTGAGGCTCTGGGACAGTTTCCCCCCGCCCAGCGACGCAGGGTCCGTGCCGTCCCGGCGGGGCCCCGAGGCTCGGAGGGCACCCCCAGCTTCCCGCAGGAGAGCTGGAACCAAAGGGAGTCCCCGCCTTTCCGCGCGGTTTAAATATGTAAATTGCGAAAGCGTCATTAGTCTGAAAGACTGTCCATCAACTCAGGTTCAACCCACTACAGCCAGCACACCTGCATCTGCGTCTACCCAGATTTCTTAGAAGGTCTGACGAGGGAAGAATTTTTAAAGGATAATCAATAAGAGAAAAAGCTCTTCTCCCAAAAATCATTTATTCCCAACACAGGAGAACTGAAGAGGTTTTGCTGTTTGCAGTCACAATTAAATTTCTGCCCAAATTCAAGAGAAAAAAAAATTAAAACCAAAAACTCCCAGGGAACTACAAAGAGACTAAATCTCCAGGTATTTATTTCCCCTGTGAGAGGCCATCCTTCCTGAGCTGTATATGGAAATGTTCTGCTTGCTAAGATTCCATTCACCCAGGAAAACAAGTTAATTCCCAACACACCTGGCTGGTGCTCAGTAACTCGGTGAGCCTGGCCAGTGGAGCAGGTACAATCCAGGCTCACACAGATCCACTTTAAAAGGTTTGAAGGGATAATGCCACTGGCTGTCTCAAGCTCTAGCACATACACTTCTATTAGTTTTAATCCTGTAGCTCTTGCAGTGATGGCAAATAGCACTTTTTTCCCCCTTCAGAGCAAAGAGGCTGTAACTGGCAGATTTAGGAAGAGACATTTGTGGTAGCCAAGAGAACAGGATACGAGTTTGCCAGTATTCCCACCTCTGGAACACCCCATACCACATAAACAGCCGGGATGCTCTCCAAGTGTAATAAGATTTTCCTTCTTTTTTTTTCACCAGACACATCACCTGTGTCCCAATGTATAAAACTTTCACATGTGCCCGTGCATGGGGACAAGGGAAGCTTCTCTAGACAACCCGTGCCAGTGCCTTACCACCTTCACAGGGAATATTTTTTCCTAATGTCCAATCAAAACCTACTCTCTTTCAGTATGAATCCATTCCCCCTTGTCCTTCCCCCTTTCACCACGATACTGACACCACGCAAATCCTACACTCCAACAGCAAAGGACACCATGCCAGCTGGCTCCCACTCCCACCTGGGGGCTACACATGGTTCAGGGAATGACAGGAGTCCTCCTCCAGCCTCCTGTGTGCCAGGAAGGCGCCACGAATAAAAGAAAAAAAAAGGAAAACTTTCCTAGAAGCATTTTCCTGTCTCAGGTGTCACCGGCACCCCCCCAGTCCGTTTAGTGTCACACCTTCAGGTCACCTTTCACCCGCAGGCTTCAAAAGGTCAGTGTTTCTTTTATTTTCAGCAAATTCTCAGCAGCCAAGGACAGGGATTTGGGACGGGGGGACAGCCACCACCAGGCGGCAACAGAGACCTCGTACCATTCCCAGCGGAACGCCGGGCACATCAACACACTTCCCTAATGCAGGATTCACCGGGTGAATCCAGCACAGCGCCCCGGCAAAGGCTACAGCACAAAAGGTTACATTAATCTAGCACGGCTTGGCCGCACACGGAAATTCAAAGAGTGCCCCAGCGAGTCTCTTTTGGCTCGGGTTTTGTTCGTGGCACTTGGCAACCACAGAGGCTGCCCAGCCGCTGTGCTGCGACACAAACTGAGAGAGGAGCCGCGAATTTAAACACAAAACCATTAAAACTTAAGCACAAAACTGCTATAAAAGGGGTCCCGCCAACCTCACCTTGAGCAGTTTGATTTCCCTCAGGGCTATTTTCCTCACCGCCGCGTCGTCGTCGCTCTCCAGGAACTTCTTGACGGCCACGATCTGCCCGTTCTCCCTGTTCCTGCACTTGGTCACCACCCCGTAGCTGCCTTCCCCCACCAGCCCCAGCACCTGGTACTTGTCCATGGCCGCGGCGGGAGGGCCCGGACCGTGTGGAAGGCACCGGGCCGGGATGCAGGGACTGGACCGGGATGGAGGCACCGCTCACGGCGGCGGTTCCCGACCCAACGCGTCGTTACCGCGGCAACGGCCCGCCGCAAAGCGCGGCCGCGCCCCGCCTGTCGCGAAAGGCGCGTGGAAGCCTGCTCGGCTTAAAAAAAGGCTTTGTAAAATATTTTAAAAATAAAATGTTATAAACGCTGTTTTCTTAAAGCCGTTAGGGCACGTAAGGGAGAAACGGATCTCTTGTGCGGTGGACTGAGTGACCTGTTAAAAGCCCAGCCTGAATCCCTGCAATGACTGCTCCGTGTGCTGTTGGGAGGTGGCTGATGTTGCCAAGGATAAACCGTGAAAAAGTCGGAATAATTTGGTTTTAGATGTCTGTGCCAGTGCCCTTACTGTGCAGTTTATCTTAAAAACTTGGCGGTGTCTGCACATGTTATTAGCAACTTAACACCAGGCACGAACCTGCTCCCTTTAAGAGGAAGGAAAACTGAAGCATCTGTATGGGTTTACTAATGGAGACTTCATCCTAATTCACATATTCCTAATCCAGCATCCTCTGGCTCTTTCCATCCAGTGATGGATGTAGCAACCCATGGTGGTCCTCTGCTAACACTGACTTCTCATGCTCTGGGCAGGAGTGGCATGGCAGGACACGTGTGGGACAACACCACTGGGAACAAACTGCAGAAACAAAGACATTCCACGCAGATATTCCCAATATCCTCTCCTCAGTTTGGTGGCCTCTATCTAACAGCTGAGGGTACTGTGGAAAAAAAAGTGTTCAATTTCTCTGAAGAAATGTATGAACACCTGTCAGGCTGGAATACTGCAACATTCCTCTTTGGGAAAGGAGCAGTATATACCTTGCCAAAATGTCGATTTCCTGGAAAACAATGTAATGAGGCATTATATATCCCAATAATATTTTCTGGAACCTTCACTGTATTCCTCCTGAGTCACATCGATATGCATCACCTTCTGTAATTAATTCCTGGTTGCTTTTATGTCTCCTTCACCCTCATTCCCTCTCCCTACATGCAATCACTGTAATGCACCTTCCCAGGCTGACCTCACATTTCCAGGGGAAGGAAAACATCGGAGTGTGGTTGGCAGTGATTTATTATATTCCTCCTACCTTCTAGTGCTCATCACTGTTGTAGCAAGTAGCTCCTCTGGGTCCTGGCATCTGTCCTGTGCTGCTAATGGAGAGCTGACTTGGAATCCAATTAACTCTTCCACTGCTGAGATACTTTTGGATCTGTTAAAAGAAAGGAACAAACCACATATTTGTAACGTCACCATTAACTTACCATGGACAAGAGGAAACGGATTCAAACTGAAAGAGAGTAGACTGCATAATAAATTGGATATTAGGAAAAAAATCCTCCCTGGGAGGGTGGTGAGGCCCTGGTTGCCCAGAGAAGCTGTGACTGCCCATCCCTGGAAGTGTCCAAAGCCAAGTTAGACAAGGCTTGGAGCAACCTGGGAGAGTGGAAGGTGACCCTGCCCATGGCAGGAGGTTGGAATGAGATGGGCTTTGAGGTGCCTTCTAAACCAAGCCATTTGGCGATTCCGTGATTCTGTGTTTCTACATGTCAGCGTGGTGCTGTGATTTAAAACACCAGAGACCAAAGAACGAGTGAGGAACCTTGCTGAAGACACTGTCTGTGCCCCAGGTATGTCCAGCAGCCCTTTGGTACCTGACACAGTCCAGGCTTGATAACTGGGGAGACACCCATTTTTCCCCCCATAGTAACAGGGACTTTGATCGCGATTCCTGTCCTTCGAAACGCGATTACTGGCGATGCTTTATCATCCTGACCGCGGGAACCCTGGAATATTTTCCTCCTTTTAGACGCGGGCTACCGTGAGATGATCTCACCTCCCAAGGCCACGGGGAAAGCCAACTTTGGGGCGGGATTTTGCCCGGCTGGGACGGTCCCGGCAAGGGGCGGGCTGATGTCGCCGATGATGCCGGTGCCAGGGGCGGTGCCGGCGTTCGGGGCGAGCATCGCCCGCCCCTGCGCAGCCATGAGGCTGTGCCGGCCCTTTGTTCCCGGGGGTCCGCGGCCGCCCCTCCCGACGGCCGGGGCGGCCTGAGCCCGCCGGGAGGGAGGAGGAGCTGTTCCCACCAGGATGCGATGGGGAACTGCTGGGCGCAGTGGTGCTGCGGGCTGTTCTTCCGGAGGGATCCCGGCCGGATCCAGCGCGGCGGAGGGTGAGCAGGAGCCGCGGCTGCCCCTTTCCCCTCCCCGGGGCGGGGAGGTGCCGGGGGGCGGGCTCCGCCTTCCCCGTGGGGCAGGAGGGGTGACAGGGTGGGGAGGGGATGCGGATCTGGGTGCGCCCGGTGCCCCTGGCCCGTTCCCGCCGGCAGCACCAGCATCCCGGGCGGATGGAGCCGCCGGGAGCCCGCCGGACTCCGTGCGGTTTGTGCGGTCGCGGCTAATGCACTTCCAGGGCACCGGCTCCTTAGCCCTGCCAGCGCTGGTGTTTTTCCGGCAGGAGATGCTTAGAGAGGTTTTTCGGGTCACTTGCCAAAACCTGTGCGGGCGGCCGTGCTTGTGCAAAAGATGGAAAAACACCCGGTTTTCTGCAATGTGATCTCGTCTTCTCTGTGAGTCAGAGGCTGAGACGCTGTTGGGATAAATCGGGAGCAGAATGGTTCAGATGAACTCATATCTATTGCACAGTTTTATATCTTGGAAACGTGTAACAACCTGTTTCATTCTGCAACAACCAGTTCATGGAAAAGCACTGTGCAAACAGGAAATGCTTGGGGTTTTTTCATATGCTGACCAATATTGGATACCTACATATCACTTATTTTTGATGGCTTAGTAGGATAGAAATTGTTCTCAACAGATATGCCGAGCATTTTACATGATGCAAGCTCGTGGCCCCTTAGGTCACATCAGCTCTGGCGGGCAAGTCTCACCTTCTGAAAGGCCTTCCAGACAAGCTGCTTCTCAGAGATGTGGGTGAAAAACCAGGGCAGTGCATGTAGAGGATACCTGCTTGTATTTTTAGTACTCCACCAGAGGGGATGAGAACACCTCCATTGCCTTGGCAGCTGGCACTGAAGTATCAGTTTGTTGAGCTTTGAGAACACCAGGCAGTACTTGAAAGGTTCTTCCAGCACATGTGTGTTGTGCTGAGTCTCCTTTCACAGGCCAATATCCTTTTTATAGCAGGCAGGGTAGTGACAGTCCCTGCACGTGTTAGTCCTGTACCAGGGAAATAAATCTTACTGCCTGCTGTTATATTGTCTAATTGTTCAGGTGGTGCACAACCTGCAGCGAAAGTCTTAGGAATATAAAATGTACAGAGAGCTGCTGGCCCGTGTTTCAGATTAGATTTGTTTTCCAGGTGCGATGGTGGCGGTAGTTTACAGAGCAGTATCAGAGCTTTGAGCCATTGAGGTTATTCTCCTTCCACTGAGCAGGGAATTGTATTAAAACCAAAGCTGTAAAATGTGTCTTATTATAAAGTTTGTAACTTAGATTGATACCACATTGTCCACATTTGGCTATTTCTGGCACACGATAATGTAAAAATGTAGCTTATCAACTTAATGATTATTTTAATCACTCAGATCCTCCTCCCACTCCAGCTTCATCATTTTCAGATGCTCCAAGATTTGACTGCAAGGAATAAACTCCTAATTAAACAACTAAATATAGAGTTTTTAATAAGTGTTGTAATATACTGCAAGATTAAAAGTCGCCTTTGCTTGGAATTGTGCTTAATATATACATATATACGGATAGAGTATGTATGTGTATATATGTGTATGTATATATATATATTAGTCTGTTTATTAGCTTCATATCTTGGAAGATTAATCTGATTGTCTCTATAGGTCCTGTGACCTGTCAACTGAATTGTTTTCTCTAGAAGCTATCCAAGCAAAAAGATTCTCAAGTCTTAGAAAATAATGGAACAGTAGACCTTAAAGGAGAATAATAAATTACATTTTCATAGGTTGCTGATACTTCACTTGAAGTTTTGTATAGGGGTGAAGCTGATGTGTCTTCTATTTATGTCCCTAATGACCTCAAGCTTCTATAGTTCTGGGATTTATGGGCTCAAACTCTGGCCCAGAATTGGGTGTTCTGAGACTGAGTTTCTGAGACTGTTTGTCAAGCAGCTGAAAGAGCAGCTCTTCCTTCTCAGAGGTGTCACTGCTGTTGGGCTGTTAGTGATTACACTTAGGGAGCTTGCACTGCACTTAGTTCATTGTGCAAGTCTTGCAGCTAAGCTGACTGCAGCTCAAGGGTCTGAGAAGTTGGAAATAATTTACCTAAAGCCTGGTGCTGTGAACTGCAGTGACACGTCTGTTAACAGCATAGATAGTCCTGGAACAATTTCCTGTTACAGTGTTAATAAATGAGATTCTTAATGGTATTGGCTCCTACACACCAAATTACAGAGAAGGGTAGCGGTGAAATTGCTCTAAGTGTTCATGCCACATGTCCCAATTATCCTTGTCACGTAGTGCATAAATTCAGGTGGCCTTTCCCCTCTGGTTGCACAGCAGTGAATCCTCTGGAAACGGCTCTTTAGTGGCAGGAAAGGTTTTGCAACAAGGAACCAGTGGGTAGTGCAACAAGTTGCCAGGGGAGACGTTCCCTAAACAGGCTTCCAAGGAAAAATGAGATGGAGATGAAATACAATATGGTTAAAATAATTCAGGCTTTGGCTGGTGTGTTGCTTTTATTATTGTCAAAGTAGGTGTTGGTTGCAAGTGTTGAACGATCTTTTGTGCAAGTATAGAAATCCCTGAGGCCCTGGGTTTATTCCCTGTACCAGTCAGCACTTGCAACTGGAAACCCAGTTTTTGAAACAGTTCGATGAAATGGATGTTGTACTGAAGAGTGTTTACATTAGAATGCTCTTCTGGACGGTGGCCAAACCTCCTTGGCTGTGTAAAAATGTGTTCAGGTAACTTAATGCTGTGTTGGGTTTTGTAAAGGATGGGGCTAACTGTCCTCTATAGAAGCATTAAAATAAAACAGGAAGAGTTCTGATTAAAGTATCAAGGAAGAAACCAATTCCCTGTATAAAATTAGAGCTTGATTTTTTTTTTTTTTTTTTTTTTTTTTTTTTTTGTAGTTTAGAAGTATTGCCTTGATCTCTCAAGGGATGTTTTTCTCTGAGGCTCAGCCTTCTAGGTGTGCCAAGCTATTAAAATAAAATGTCTTGTTTAACACTGATAGTGTACAAGATGCTAGGAAAGCATTAAGTGCCATGATGAGCAAGATCATTTTCAGAAGTTGCCTGGAACAATGTTTTTTCCAGGAAAATGTATTAAAGGGATTGCAGAACATGCTAATAGTGTGTGAATGTCAAGTCCAGCACCCTGACAAATGATTTCATCTCACAAGGGTTTTAGTTTTTTCCCCAGTTCTGCATAAGATGTTTACATTCTTTTGCCTCTTCCTGCTGTAGTAGCGATGCAGAGCCCAGGTTAATAAGTCAATGTGTTTAATACGTGAAGATTTTGTCCTTATTTTATATTTAATATACTTTAAAATCTATTTTAAATTCTTGGGCTCATTTACTTTCTGCTATGTACTGAAGATTCTTCTGTAGTCTAACTGTAAACTTATTTTTCCAGCTCCAAGTATTTTAGAACATGTCCAACAGGAGAACACTTCACTATAGAGGTGAGCGCTTACATTTTTAGCGATTTAAGGAAAAGTGGGAAAAGCTGAATCCTTGCAAGGCCTTTAACACTTTTTGCAGTTTATGAACGCTGAAACATTCTGGGACATTCCAGCCCAAATTTTTGCTGCACTGGGTGGAAAGAGAGTGGCTCTTACTGCACCTCACAAATTAATGTAGCATTTGGAAAGAAGAGGAGTATCTGTGGTGTTCTGATGCTTATCACCAGAGCATTCCACAGGTTGCTTGTTGCATCTCCTCTCTGCTGTCTTGGGATTTTGCTGCTTGTGTAAGTGCAGAGTGTTCAGTTCTTGATTGCAGGATCGTGAATCAGGTTGTGCAAAGAGAGTCTGATGGGGTTACCTTTTAGTTTGTTGCATTTGTAGTCTGCTTTGTTCACTACAGAGGCCCCTTCCCAGCCTCCAGATATAACCCCTTTTTGCCAAGGGTAGTGTAAGGTAAACCAGGAGTAACCTGGTTTACTTTGCCTCAGTGTTCCTGTGCTCTGGAAGTCCTAGACCAGCCAGATTTGCCCCCATTACTGAGGACAACATTAATTATTGTCATTACTGCTTTGGCTGTGGAGAAATGGCTCAGATGTGTACGGTGGGGGAAATCTCTTTTGGTGCAAAACTTGTGTTGAGAGAGTGTTCCTGCCACAGAAATGGCACAGAGAAAAGGAGGTCTTGTTCTTCTCCCAAACTGTGAGGCCAATAAGGAATCTTGCTGTAGGTGCTGATCTCTGTGTCTGTGTCTGATGGATGGACTAGATTTAAGATCACTATACTGAAAACTGTACAGAGAATTTCTATTTGCCTTTTTTTTTTTTAATGTGACAGTTGAACTTCTGCTGGACGAGTTTGTGCAGCTTAGAATGCTTGTTTTTTAATTTGGACTTCTCTCCTTTTATGAAAATGTAATGTTTAAGACAAGAAAGAGTGGTAAGAAGATAGGCCCAACTCTAGAAAAAAAATTCCTCTGAAAGTAGGGGCTGTCATAAATATTGCTACAGTCCCACTGTTAGAAATGGAGTAGTGTTTTCACAAGACACATAAAATATGCAATCATATTTGCTGTATTTCTTTAGTGACTTGTTACATCGAATTGTAAATATGAGTTATTTCTTTTTCTCTTCAGTTTGAGAACCTGGTGGAAAGTGATGAGGTGAGTACCATGTGAAACCAGCTCATACAAGCCGTAAAAATGGTTCCAAGATCTGAATCTTCCTCCTACTTTAAGCTGAGTTGTAGACTTAAATCATGTTTGGGTTTTGGGTTTTTTTTGTTTTTTTTTTTTTTTACTTTCAGTTTTCCATGTGCTAGGAATGTGAATTTAGGACTTTGGATAAAGATCTATGAGAAGAGATTGGTTTTGGGGAGTATGGGAAATAACCCATTAAGGAAGGGGGCACTATGGACTTTGGGAAGAGAGG
The DNA here is from genome assembly GCA_020086605.1 of Lanius collurio. Classification (NCBI taxonomy): domain Eukaryota; kingdom Metazoa; phylum Chordata; class Aves; order Passeriformes; family Laniidae; genus Lanius; species Lanius collurio. The sequence goes on along the minus strand of JACBWW010000034.1, from coordinate 6,533,865 downwards.
TGGGGGAAAAAACTGTGTTTGGGAAGACTTAAAGGAGAATTTGCTCCTGGTATAACTCTTGCATAAGACTCAGCAAGTGTTCTCAGTCTGAGAACATAAATGGACCTGGATTTCTTTCCTAAGGAAAGTTTTGGAAGTGCTGTGTCTTTACAAAAATCAGACTTTTCTTTTTTAATTATTTTAACAGGGGGAAAGCCCAGGAAGCAGTCACAGGTAAGACTTTGTGACTGAGGACCTCTCCTTCCCTGTGCTCGGCCACTGTGAATATTAAACAAAATAAACTAAGGGGAAAAAAAGGGACAAAAACAACTAAGGAAGAAAAAGGGAGATTTAGACTGCAGTGATGGTAATGGTTCTATTCCAGTAGTTCTGTTAGCTGGTTTTGAAAATACGCTTTCTATAAAGATATAAATAATATATGTTGTGAGAGTCAGGAGACACAGCATTGTCCGGAATAAACTGGAACTTTCAGGAGGAACAGGCCCCAAGAACAGCCTGGTGGATCTGCATTAAAGGACTGGCCAGGAAAGACCACATGGATATGTTAAAGTGCAAATGAGGGTTGTCATGTATTAATAATAGATGGAGCTTTCTTGTGTCTCTCCCGTGCTCCCAGACCTCTGACTGAGGAAGAAATTGCAGACCTGAAAGACAGACACTACGACTCCATTGCTGAAAAGCAGAGGGTTGTTGATCTGAAGCTTCAGTCAGAGGTAAGTGGCAACAGTGACACTAAGGATAGTTTTTCTTCCAAAAATGTTAGGATCAGCCATGGACACCAAGAGATTCCACTCCTATAAACGAAACAATTGGAATTCTGTTCATTAGTTACTATCTTTTAGTCTACAAGATTCCTTCTTTTAATAGCCTCTTAGCTGAAAAATTGAATAAACAGGCTGGTTCTCTGAGTTCTCTGACCAGGATCTCTTAAATTTGACCCTTTCTTTAATGCAAGACCAAATGGGGAACATTCTTGATTCAGCTTTTCTGGTGCTCAGTTTTCTCCACAACTTTTCTTAAGGAACAAACTACGTAATTTGTTTTTCTGTTTTAGTCATGCAGCAGTTAATGGAATAGGATGTGGAATACAATGTAGAACTTGAATAAACTTTCATCAAGTGCCAGTGAATTGTGGAACTGAAAATCTTTAAATCTTTCACTGTGCAGTTCATAATGAAATAGAAAAAGCATTATAGCAATTCACTAATAATAAATGTTTATTCGATAGTTACCTGAATTTCTTGGGCTGTTTGGTTGGGGGGAGGAAAGCTGTTAAATTCAGTTAATGCTTTAGCTGTAGTCGATTTTGGTTTATTTTGATTTTCTACCTGCTTTTCTTTTGTTTCCTTGCACTGATGGCTTTATTGATAGGAAGATAGATAGGTTCTGCTTTTGTTAACCATTACTGTTTTGTTCATATACAGTTAGCCTTACAAGAGGAGAAGTTAAGACTAGAAGAGGAGGCTTTATATGCTGCACAACGTGAAGCAGCCAGGGCAGCAAAGCAGAAAAAGCTCTTGGAGGTGAGGGGAAAAAGACCCCAATATATTTGAGAGCCTCTGTCCTGTTCCCATGTGTGCAGACTTCCCCAATATCCTTTGCATCTCAGGAAACCTGACAAGGAAATGGCTCTGGCTTGTAAAGTAGAGAAAGAAGTGCAAGATCTGAAAGTACAGCTGGTTGGAACAGCTGAAAATCACCATAATTGTTTGAAACAGCTTCTGTCGACGAGTATAGATTTTGAATGAGTTATAATTTTCATCTATAATTAGCCTAACACTCTTCTTATATAATATGTAGAAGTTACTGATCTTAAACGTAAAATGATCTGTGATGGGGTTTGGGTAAAAAAACCCCTGAAATTAGGCACATGTCGTGACATTATAGAGACTTGTAAAATGTACTTTTTATATTTGTGCACGGTATTGTTCCTTATCTCTGTGGTTTGTGTTGACCCTGCTCTAGAGTTTTCATCTAATTTTTATGTCACTAATTATAGCTCACATTTCTCTTTCTCTCCCCTTGCCATTTGGTGTGGGAGGGTTAATTCTTTCTGACCTTTTTGCCTCTTTTTCCTTACCACTTTTGGTCTATATAAAGCCAGCAAAAGTAGACTTTTTTTTAATGGCATTAACTGGTTTTTGTAGAAGTTCTATGAAAGAAATGCTATTTTTCTTGTCTTTCAGTATTTCTAATATGCACTTTTTTTGTCAGGACCTAAGATAGAATGGATTATAGAGATTTAATTTCCTCTTCATATAAAATTAGTACCACTTATCTCCTGCACAAACACCCTCCTCAAAACTCCTAAGGATTATAAGGATTTTAAGGAAGCATTTTTGTCCAGATATACATCAAGCACTTAGCCCTTCTAGATAAACTGGAAGCTATTTTTGAATCCATCACTCATCTCTCGGCTGTTTGTGGGCACAAATGGGAAAATGGCTTTTTCCTTGAAGTACGGCCTCCTTTAAAGCTCATTTGGCTTGCTGATGTTGCCCTACTAAATATCAGGGCCTGTAACAGGGGGGAATTTTAATAAATGTGTGTGTCCTGGAACTGGCAGTGCTGGATATTGGGATGTGACCTGGCAAAATGGGGGAGATTATCTAAATTGGATATTATGTGGGTATAGGAATCCTAAAAGAAAATCGTTGCATGTGTCAGTAATTGATTTTGACAGATTTGTTGACTCTGTTGTGCCAAATTTCTGTCTCTTTCTCTCTGCATTCTTAAGTCTTTTCCCCTCTAAACCACCACAGTGTGAGATTTCTACTTTTTCTGCACTCCCCATTTGCTCATTTCAGCCTGCAATTATTATTGTTTAAATATCCAAGACGTAAAATGTGCCAAAAAACAAACCCACCATCATGCTGGGATCGAGAAACACTAATCCAATGCAGTTACCTCCCCACACCCAAAGCAAAGAGCAATTCTCAGATGAAGCTGAAGTTGACATTAGCAGGGTTATTAATACTTCTGGCCCTGCAAGGCAGCAAAGCTCTTATTAATATAGATGAAGCTGATGGAGACAGCCAGAGGACATGGCAGTCCTGCTTTGCACAGGGATGAAAGGATTTGTAGGAAATATTTGTCTTTTAAATGGCAGCGTGGCTGTTCCTGGGCATGGAGCAAAAGCAATCAAACATCACCCAGGTGTTGGTTGTGCATTGAAAATACTTTAACAAGACAGGACACAAGACAGGAGTAGTGACAACTGAGGTGGTGTCCACATGTTTCTAAAAACTGAGGGGGCTTTTTGGGGGGGTGCATAAAATAGGATTAAGTTTTGAGAGCTCTTTTTTGAGTATTCAGCTTTTTCACTTCTCTTGATAGCAACGTAGGCAGCACAGGATAACGCAGAGAGCACACGCTGTTAATAATGGAGAGTTCCAGAGGTAAGAGACCAAATTCTATTCGTGACCATCGAGAACCTTGACTGTTTGTACTCCTGTTCCTCATGTGGAAAGTTAGGGGGTATTTTGGATTCATTCTGGTTATCACTGGATTTTTTTATATTAGCTGAGATTTTACATATAAGCACCTTGTTAAAATAAACCACTGGATTTTGTGTGTGGGTAAATATCTATTAGTGGCTGGGAGTAGCACTGCTTAGAAAAAACAGGAATATAAGGGGGGCAGGAGGAATTTTGCTATGGAAGCAGTTAGAATAGGAGCTGTGAAAACTGAGTAGGATCTAGCCAGATTTTCAAAACAAAGGACTGCAGGAGCACGGTTTGAATTCATTGCTTAAAAAAAAAAATGAATTGAAAATTGAGGAGATTTTATCTAAAGTGATGAAGAGAGGGGAAGAGTTGTTTTGAGACCAAAGTTAATTAATTTTTTTACTGAAAATACCAGTAAAAATTGAGCAGAAGCACAGACTGGGAGAGGATGTGATGAATACGAATAGAAAGGCATTTTGCAGATAATTTTATAAAGAATTTAGTTCAGTCTGTATGTGCTTTGTAGCACAGAGCTGGGGGGCATGTGGATTAACATATTTTTGATGGCATCCTTGGAGGTTTATAAAGCTAAAAAATTGTGCACTGTTCTTGCAGCTCTGTGGCAGAGGAGGACCTCGATCCTTTCCTAAGGAATACAAAATTCCAGTACGAAGCTTTCCGAAGTAGCAGTAAGTCTGCCTTGCCTTCTGCATGCCTTTAAATGTTAAGGGACTCTGAGTAGCACAGAGTGCTGCTTCTTTTTCTAGATAAACACAGATTATTTCTAGTTTTATATTTACACACACAAATATAAAATGTGTGTACAAATGTCTGTAATGAAAAGATCTCAGCTTGTTTATCTGATAGATAAAAGAGATAGGGGTGAAATTTTCTTGTAAAACCAGACCCTGCACTGAAGATGTAGACATGTGTTTACAGCTTTTCTTAATTGTCCCTTGGCAAAATAATTAGAATCACATTAAAGGGTAATTTTTTTCCCTAATGAAGTGCAAGAGGGAATTTGGCTGCCTGTACTTAAAAATTCCACTAACAGTTTAGAGGAAAACCATTTTATAAGCTTTTATGTGTAGGTTTTGGTGACAGTACATTCTAACCATTAAAGTGGAGGACTGATGGCTGTGTTTCAGGAAATACTGCGAGTAGTTTATTTTTTGGGGGAGGACAGGGTTGATTTGGGCCTTTTTTTACAAGTATTTTTTACACAAGCTCAGCTTACAGCTGATTAAATTCCTTTATAGCTCTAATTAGGCAATATCTTAGTGATATTGACGATTAATAACCTACTGATTGCTCTTTGAACTGTTGAAGTGCCTTTTCCACCATCCCTGAGGTTTTAAAGGGCCACAAAGCATGATGAAAGCTTAATTTAAAATTTTACTTTTGCATGTTGAACCAGAAATTCAAGTACATTTACTAATTAAAAACACGTTATGGGGTTTTTTTTTAAATAGGACTTTCATCTGATGCCACAGTGCTGACGCCCAACACGGAGAGCAGTTGTGACTTGATGACCAAAACCAAATCAGTGAGTGGGAACGACGACAGTACCTCCTTAGATTTAGAGTGGGAAGATGAAGAAGGTATTTATCCTGCATTTCAGCTTCATCCTGAACTTACAAGCTAAAAGATGTTGACAGTTTAAGCTATGTTCACCGTAAATTTGTCATTTTCAAAAGGGAAGGTGATTTAAAACTTATTTCTGATAGAATTTCTGACAAGTGTGTAAGGATTAAACTGTAAATTATCTTTACTGAGAAAATTCCCTATTTTGATAAATGTGGAGATAGCCCTAATAAATGAATTTATTTATTTGGATGCTCCAGTAAATGTCATTCCCTGCATTTTGTGGAATTGACTTGTAAACTCCCGATAAAAGTAATGGAAAAGAAATGCTGCCCTCTCGTGAGCTACAAGCAGAAGGAAGAGCTTGTTCTTCCTTTTCAAATGTGGAAGTTAGTCAGGAGTCTGACTTAGATAGTTTGGGAATAAACCCTTATTACTTTTACTGTAACATTCACTGGGAACTTAGATCTGCATTCCAGGGAGTATCCCAGCTATCCTCATTGCTGCTGTTACAGGTATTTTCTGTATTTCCTCATTGTTACCATTATTTTCTCTTTTATTTACTAAATCTACAAAAGCTCTTATTTCAAAGTTTATCCGAAATTTGGAGACCTTGACTATTGAAAAGCTCACCAAAAATAAGCAAGGGTTTGTTCCTTTTAGCCAATCCATAGCTGGTTTTTTTTCTTTTCACAAGTTTGTAATTACCGACAAAATCAGTAAAATTTTGGGTGTCTTTGGGCAGTTTTCAGAACCCTATTTGTGTGGAATTAAATACCCCTTTCCAGGCAAACTAAAGACCTTTCCTAAAGACCTGCAGTATCTCCCCACCTTTTAGCTTAGTTTCTTCTAGCAGAAACACAAAACCAGACGAACTAACTCACAACGATGCATTTCTCATAAACGCATCTTCAATGCCAGGCATGAACAGGATGATTCCAATGAGGGAACGCTCCAGGACGGAGGAGGACATCCTGCGGGCAGCGCTGAAATTCAACAGCAGGAAGACAGGGAGCCACCCAGCCTCGGCCTCTGACGATTCCAACGGGCTGGAGTGGGAGAATGACTTTGTCAGCGCCGACGTGGATGACAACGGCAACTCCGAGTACGCCGGCTTCGTCAATCCCGTGCTGGAGTTGTCACCCTCGGATGTCAGGCTGTCGGATTGTGACCACCAGGACAGATAGTGATGTTATCTGCACGGGCCCTGCTTGAGACCAAATGCTGGAAAGGGAACTGCAATGTACAAAGCCAATTTGCTCTTTTGTAACTGCTTCCCTTTTTCTTGCACGCGGATCGGCAAGGAATGGGAATGACTTGCTGTCTGAAGGAATTCAGAACTAAGTGCAATTTTATCAGCTACCTTCTCCACTTTTGGGAAAACTGGGATGATTCTATTGTGTATATTTCTGGATATCTGGATTTAATATAAAATTATCTGCACTAATTGAAGCTTCATAGCTTGACTTATCTAAGATATTTTAACTCGCCTTTTTTTCTGGATGATGTTTCTATTGATTTTGTTTTAAAATTCATCATTGGCCTAATATTTATCTCAGAAACAGTCTTCTATAATTTATTTAATACTTGAATATAGGAAAATAATTTTAAAATAATTTTATTTCCAGTCTGTGCTTTTTGACTTGCTCTTCAGCTGTTTAGAGGGCGCAAAAGTAAGAGCTGCAAAACAAATTTGACACATGGTAAATTGCAGGTTTTCCCCTGTCTAGCTTAAAGTCTTCCTAGCCTTGTGTTGTCCTTTTTCCATTTACTTTAATTTTTTAGTTACTTCATGCTAAGCACGGTTAACCTCAATGAACATAGTAAAACTCATCAGGTTAGGTGAGATATTGTCTTGTAGAATATGCCAGACTTAGTAAGCGTGTGCTAGATAGAAAAACAAAAATAAAATAAAATAAATTCTCTATGTGTCAATAAAATGGAAATTTTAACCAGTGGAGAACTGGGAGGACCAAAGTCTTGTTTTCCCAGACCCCCTGAACAGACCAACATCTGTTGCTACGTGGTCCTTAAAATTCTTCAGTTGTGGAAAATTTATCATTCCACTGGACCAGAACAATTATGGAAAAGCAACATTCAGTGAGCAAACTGGGGGAGGGATGATGGCTCTGCTGCTGGGGTGGGAAGAACAAGAACCTAAAGACTTAATTTCTGTATCTGCATTTTGAAAAGAAAAGAAAAATTCATGTTTTAACAGTGTGTTTAAGTGCTCTGTCTTTCCTGTGCCTCTAAAGTGGATGGCTAATCCTGCTAATACGGGCTGAAATCCAAGGAGGTGTTCAGTGACTGCACCACTGGGCTCCTGTGCTGTGTGGTCTCCCCCGGTATTCCATATAAATCTTACTTTTTAACAAAAGAGAACCTGCAAAATACTTGCAGATCTCAAGCTTTCCCCAAAGTTTCAAAGTAAAGCCATTCTACTCTGCCATTATTTTGTGTGGCTGTCTCGTTTTTCCATGGAAACAAGTGGGACGGGGTTTAATTTTGTTTTGGAGTAAAAGGAACGTGTTGTGCTAAGTGCAGAACCTGCGCTGTCGCCATCAAAACTGAATTTGTTGGTGAAAGTTGTGTCGCCAGTTTAGATAATCTGAAAATATTCGGAGTATTTGGGTGATTACAGTGTGGGTAAGGAACAAAAATACTGCACACTGTGATTAAACACGTACCAGTAACCTGAGAGAACAGATAAATCCTGTTGGTAACATTCCATCTCTTAATTTCAACTGTAGCTGTGCCACTGAAAAGATTTCAATGCTGTTTTTTATGTTTGCAATACTTGTAATGAGCTTTAAAGATCTGTACACATCAAATGTATATTTTGGGTTTGGCCTAAGCTACAGCTGTGTGACTTCTCCTGGTCACTTCTTTGTACAATATATTCCTATGGGAAGGAAGGCAACTTCCTCAACATGTAAATAACATGTTTTTTACCTGCTGAAACTGTCACCTCCTCTGCACTGGTCACTGCTTTTCCTGGCCAGTGAACATGAGGCAACCTTGTCCTGACCATGCCTTGAGGAAGTCAGTTAGCTGATAGTCCTGCCCTTGGGATGAATAAGCACTTAAGGAAAAGGAGGCTGACTTCAGCTTTTTCTGTGATGGGCATGTTCTGTAGCCATGGTTAATAAGACCATTTGCAGCACTCAGTGCCCCATGCTGAGTGACTTGGAAGTGATGCTCCATATTTGTGGATATTTGAGAAACTGAGAGATTCTATAAACAGCTCATGTGAAACAATTCAAGAGTATTGCAAAATGCCTATCTGTACAAATTGAAAAGTCATTAAAATTTTCTGCAAGTCTTATGTTTGGCAGTGTTGCATCTGTTGTATCTGTCAGAGCCCAGCTAAATGCCACAGTGTCCCTTCTGGAGACCTGCTGCTTTGGAAGGGAAGCTCCAAACAAGCTGCAATAACAGAAGACCTGAGGAATATGGAGCATGGAGCCCTTCTCCTGCTGGAAATGAGCAGCTGTACCCTCACCCTTCAAAGGTAAAATAACTTTCCCTGTGTAAATTAACATCTGCTGGTCGGATCAGTGTAGTGGTAGGAGATGATTCATTTTTTTATGTGCATTTTTGGTGGTTGATTCTTACCTCACGTAAACGTAGGTGTAGAAATTATTGTTGTTTGGAAACCACAGCCTAGTTCCAAGAGTGGAAAACATGGCAACAAAGTAATTTTGTCAAGGACAATGGACAAATCCTACAATAAGCCTGTGTTTGAGTTTCACTGCCTCTCCCATGGCTTTCTCTCGCTTGTGGTTGGTTGCCTTAATCTCAGCTGTTCCTCCCCATAGTTATAATTATGGTTTTCTTGGAATGATTAATGCTGAAATGCATCCTAATATTTAGGGATGATAAAGTGGGTAACTCCTATGGTATAATCTGATTCTTTGCTGTGTGTCTTTCAAGCAAACTGAAATGCTTGATGAAACAGAAAAGCCAAATGCCAATGAAAAACTGAGCCCCTGACAAAGCAACTGAAACAACCTGAGAAATACTTAAAAGACAAGAAAATTATTAGAGAGCTTTTGGTAGAAGGGTAGAGGTAGAAAACTTTCTCAAACTATTTAAGTAAATTCTTACCTTGGAGCAATGGCACTTTTGGAAAGCCCAGAAGAGTGCCAGTGACAATGTCTTATCCAGATGATCCTGGAAATAATTTTTTTCTCCAACTCTTTTGGATTGCAGCTGTATAATAGAGCAAATCCTTACTAGGCAACCGAATGCTTTTATTACAAAATTTATGTGGATTTTTATAGACCATGATCATTGATGCTACGTTTGTCTACATCACAAGCAAAAGTAGTTAACTTGCAAAATGTTCATATATGTTAATTAAATAAGTAAAAAAAAAAAAGCAAATCAAACCTTGCCTTGAAGTTGATAAAAACATTACAGGATTTCTAAATGTTTTTAAGTTGCAAAATCTCTGAAGTTACAACCTAGGCTTGCAAATACTGTTTGGAATTTGGTGTCCAGAGCAAAGCTCAAAGTGTAATATGAAACAAGACACTGTCACCATTTGGCTGGGAATAAAACCGTGTTGTGCATGCTCTGTATTAATAATGACTGTTAAATATCCCTTCAAGGCACATGGCCATGGTTCTGGCATTGAACCTGCTGCTGTGGATTTGAGTGACCCCCTGTCTTCTACACATTTCTGGGGATCAGAGAGCCTCTAGGCCTCAGTGAAGGCAGGAATCTATTTCTGTGGAACAGTGTTCTGGAATGCCTGTGCTGAGAACACCCAGGAAAGAAGATTGATGTGCAGCAGTGAGCACCAAGAACACTGGAGGGAGGTGAGAGCTGTCTATGCTGTCTATGCTGGTTCAGGCTACAAAACCTGATCCAGCCTCCTTCTCTCCGCTAGCACAACTCATTTTCATCAATTTCTGTGGGGCTTTTGCCTTGGGAAAGAAAAAAGGAAGGAGAAATGCCATTCTCAGGTATAGGCTGCAAGGATGGCAGGCACCTTTCTTGTAAGATGGGTGCTTCAGCCAAGTGTAAATGAGTCTCAAAATAATCCATGGACTCCCCTTCTTGAATCTCTGCTAGGATCTGGTAGTCCCCAAAAGAGATGATGCACTTCCAGGGAAGGTCGATTTTGTTCAAATAACCCAGTTCTGTTTGGTTGACAGTCAGTTTTGTTTTCTTGCTCAAGTTCTTTATCTCAAAACAATATTCCGAGGTGTGGAGCTTCCTGAAGAACTGCAGGGAGAACTGGATGCGGGAGACGCGCGTGTCCATCAGGTTGTAGCGGCAGACGCTGGAATCGCGGCCGAACTTGGCTATTTCGTCTGCCCTGACCTGCTCACGCTTACAGAAATTCAGGCAGTGGAACATCATCTTCTCATCCTGGCAAGGGTGGTAAAAGGTCAGGTGGAGGCACGTCACTGTTTCCTCTGTTTCAGCTTCCTCAAAAGAGGTCATGATGAAAAGAGTCCTCAGAACAAGAAAACGGTAAAATCACGGCATGGAATCACTGCGGAACCAAACAAACTGGTTTTAGTGTGGCATTAAAGTACTTCCTGTGCTGCTCTACACTGACTGCATAGAATTTCTAGATCACTGGCTGACAATATATGTGATGAAAGCACAGGAGTGGGAGTTCAGAAAGCACGACTGACCACTGCTGCCAACAAGCTCTTCACGAGGATCTCACAGGCAGATTGATTTTTGCAAGAAACATGTAATTTAGCAGTAAGGTTTACTTGATGGACTTAAAGTAGAGCAGTAAACAGTACTGGCTGGGCCTGTGTGCTCTGCTCTCGGTGTGTCCTGTGACTGGAAACTGTCAAAGGACTTTTACCAACAGTCTGTCTGTAGGCAGTGATAATTCAAATATCTGTCGAGGACTCCTTCGGCTCTTGGGTCAGAACTGACCTCTTGCATGTAACAAGTGTTCAGAAGCGACTGCTGTGACAACATAAAAAGTGAATGCAAAAGCTGGACTATCCACTAGACCTAAGAGGCATTGACACCAACTCTACCTATTTCCCCATTGTCTGTTGGAAAATCCCAGCTCTCTGCTGCTGCCAAAGTGCTAAAACTGAATGACTTTTCTTAGGGTTTGGTGATTTTGTGTTGTTTTTTTAAGTTCCTCACATGCATTACAGAGACCACACGCTTATGAAATAAATTGTTCCATAGCCTGAGTGACTGCAGTGCATCCAAATAAAATCTGAGACAGCTCAGACAGCTCAGGAAAGGCTATCATCTGGTTCTCTAAGTCTTCCTGCCACTGTCTTCTTGCACTGAAACTGCATCTAAGTCTTGCCACTTAGAAGCAGAAACCACCAAATGAGTTCCCAGTTACTCACCAGAGAAACACGTGAGCAGCCATTTAACTGGTATCACACAGTGCAGATGTTTGTCATGTTTCTCCATCCAGACTGCAGTAAGTTCCCAACGTCTCACAGAGATCTTGAGCTTACCAGCTCCATTCAGAGTTTATGAGTAGGTGAATCACCACTACAATTAAGTGATGATTGTGTTTGTGATGATGGAGTTGACTTGTGTTTTTTACACACTGCACACAAACACCAAGCATAGTGAATGGTGGTGTATCGGTGCATCATTTTCTGTGTGAAACCCCAAAACTGCCTCCTTTGCACCTTTAACCCAAAACCAGTAGCAGTTCTGACACAGCAGCTGAGCAAGGTAACCGAGCTCAGCTTGGTTACTGAAGCAGGCTACAACAGCACAAACGATGAGTGAAACGCAGAATTTCCAGCAGTGCTCACTTTAAAAAAAAAGCTAGGCAATATCATCTGTGCTTTTGGCAGGAATACAGACAGACACCGATAGCAGGTTATTCCTTTGCCATCTGCGAGACAAGCTGTGGCAGCATCCCTACCAATCCCTCCTCCTTGTAGATTCCCCAGCTCTGGGGTGCTGGAAGCAGCTCTGTGAGCAGGAGGGATGTGCCTGTGTCTAGTTATGCCTTTTCCTGTTTTGCACCAGTAAGGGGACATTACATGAGATCATCTTTGGCGAAGGGGAAAACCACTGAGTACTTTCACTTTGTTCGCAGTTCAGCCCACCGAGCCGCTTTTCTGCCTCGAGACTTTCGTTCACATTTGTGAATGTTACAAATGGCTCCACTTATTAATTAAGAAAGGACAGCCACCAATTGCTTCGGCAGCAGCCACTGATGAACCTGGATCCATGATCACCTCCGGCATCGCCAGCAAGGCTGCCTTAAAGGTTTATCAAGGTTCAACATACTGAACATTCTTCCAGGTAAATGCGGAAGGAGTTCCTATTGACTAGAGTGTATTGGTCAGGAGAAATAAACTTACTGTAGTTAAACCCTTCACTGGAGTCCAACAGACCGTGATCACATCTCATCCTCTCCTATGGCGAATGTATTCCCGAGGCAGGAGAACGACTCGGAGCAGGCTCGGCGCCACCTCCCCACCCCACAGCACAGCGAGCCCGGGATCTCCCGACCGAACCCGCCGCAAGCACGGGAACCGGCGAGATCTCGGTCGCCTCGGTGATCTATCCCTCCCCCTTCCTTCCCCTCACGTCCTCCCGGCCGCCTCCTCACCTGCCGGGAGCGGGGCTCCAGCGCCTGCCGAGGGCTGCAGCAGCTCCTCACGGCCGGTAATGCTCCCCGGAGCGGGCGGGAAGCGCTGCGGCGGGAGGGGCTGCGGAGGGAGGAGCTGCGGCGGGATCGGGAGGCGCTGAGAGCGGAAGGCGGTGAGGGTACAGCGGGGCCGGAAGCAGAACTTTTTTAAAAAATAAAGGGGTGAAAAAAAAAGTTGAATTATTTATTATAGTGAATAATCCGAAAGAAATAGGCAGAGCTCTGCACGTGTGTTCAGAGCCATGTCAGGGATCTGATCGCGGGTTCACGTGCTCAGCTGTCAGACAAAATAATTTCACTTTTACCCCCCAAAGAACGCTTTGAGGAGTAAAACGCTGCAGTAAGCGGAGCATTATAAGCACAGCAGTTTATCTGATTATGTTCTTAAACTGATCATTTTAAAATATTTGGTTGTTTGCTTTAAGCAACCGCAGTTCAGCTTCATTGCACCGCCGTTGGGAAATAACCTACTGGGAAATAACCCTGGCCGATGGTCTAAACTGATCTGAAAATTTCTCCTTTTTCTTACTTCTCCTTTTTTTTCCACTTTACATATCCTGAGACAGCCCTGGATTCTTCCTTGTCCGACGGCTTGGTATTTCATATTAATCTGTATTACTCCCCAGCACAGAACAAGTGGCAAAGCAAACCTGTCCCTGTTCAATCCAGATCCCAAATGTTCCGTGTGCCCCCTGCCCTGTGCCCGTACAGCGTGGGGACTGGCAAGTAAGTACTGTTTGATTGCTTTGGCACCAGTGTTGAAATACTATGTTGGTTCATAATAAACTGTTTTTCACTTGCGGGTTCTTTGTGTATCTTCAACAAACAGGTAAATGGCTCGTGGATTGATAAGTTCCTTTGTAGTTCTTGTGGAATAACTTTTATCTGTGTGCAGTCTAATACATCTGTTCCGTGGACTCTTCTCCCTGACATCAGGGAAAAAAAAAAATAAAGGCATTCGTCTGTGTTTTGCAAGCAGTCGTGTTGAAAAGCAGAGAAGGAAAACAGATTATTCCAATTTTCTCCCACAGATGAATGCTTTTTCTACAGCAGTCAGGGCTGGGCCTGTGTGCTCACACAGAAGGGAAAAAAAAACAACTTTACTGCCTACTGGAAAAGCCAGAATTGCGCAACTCTGCTATTTATTGCATCTGTTGATGGTTATAATTCCTGTTCGCCCCGTTTCCCGAAACAGCCTGATTCCTGGGTCATCCAACAACTGTTCTGATAGGATTATTTTGATACTTGTATCTATTGAGGTATGTAAGGACCTTTCCTTTTTTTTTTTTCCTAGGATTATGTAACATCAAATTAGCTGAATATTCCTTATTGTTTTGTGATTTAAGTATGGCCCTGCGTGACTTTGTACAGGGGAGGGCAGGAACTGGATTTACAGCTTCTTGCTTCCTTAAGTTTCTAACCAGTTGAAACACTGCCAGCTTCAAGAAAACAACTCCAGGTTTGCCCTTTATGAGAGAAAAAAATGCATGCATTCTCTGCCTGTGGGCTTTTTGTGTGCTCTTCCAATTGTTCTGTGCTGTAGCAAAGTTCATTCCAGTATTACACTAACTGCTCTTTTTAGTTGAAATTTCTTCAGTCGAAAGCAAAACTGCAAGTAAATGTGTTATTTGGGCTAATTTAATATTTGTAATGCATAGGCTGGAAGATGGAGGTGGTTTTGGTGTGGCTGTGATGGTGCACTATTTTTCTGACAACGGATTCTTATAACTCCAGAGCCTACATAGGCAAATCTGGGAAATGGAAAAATACTGGGAACTTTTACATTGCTGTCAGTCATAACTGGCGTAGGAAATAGGAGCCAGTGAGAGGAAGTGTGTTTTGTTCTCTTTCTGGGATGTTCATGGTACGTCAGAAGAGTTGTAAGAAAGTATGGGCTCTTAACGATCTGTGGGACTGGTATGAGTTGGGAATGCTGTGATGACATTTCTTGGAAACTTTATAGTTATGTCTCTGTTATTGCATGAAAGCCTTTCTGTGGACATTTGAGACCAGCAGCAGTCCAGACCAGTTTGAAACTTTCTCCTTGTCTCTGCTATTTAAATTAACATGATGGCAGTGTCGTCACCCTGCAAGTCTGGCCTGATTTCTGCCGTGCTGAGATTTCCACAGTTCTGTTCTTCGCTCTTAGGGTCAAATTTTACACCTAGTTATCAAAACTGCTGACGTGGTGCTCGGATTTGCCACTGGATGCAGCTGTAAAGGCTGACAACAGCTGTAAAAGTTGTGTGGGTATAACTCCCATGGCTTTTTGGTCACCAGCGTTCACGCTCACTGGCACAGCTTGTCACTGGGTAAACATTAAAGCATGTGCTGTGACCTGGTGACAGCTCTTGTGCCAAAGGTTGCAGAGGGTCGAGGGTTGATTTTGAGGCAGAAATCTGAAGAAGTGGTGTTTTTTCTGCAGGGCTGGCTCTGGCCAGAAGGGGACACGAGCCATGTGCTCTCATTCCCGTGTCACACGAGTGACAGCTGAGATGTGGTGAGCTCAGCAGAAAGCCCGAGGAAGGTGCAGTAGGTGAGCACTTGTCCCCCCAACCCTCTCCATATTCCAGGCATGTCTCCCGGGAACATGAGCCCTGTTTGCTGACTTTTCCCAGCATGAAATGCCTCACTCGTGTCTTATCACCTCTCACGTGGGCCTGGGCAGATGCTGCTGTACCCACCCTGTCGCAGGGCTTGCTCTCCCGGGATGGCGCAGGGGTGACCCGACACCATCCCTGGTAGAAGTCACTGAGGAGGAGGGGAGTGAGAGCTGATTGATTGAGAGCCTTAAACCCCAGGCTGCTTCACAGCCCTTTTCTCATTCCAAATCACCCTTGCACTCAGAGCACAGGAGTGGGAGCCAGTAGATGGCAATGTGTGACCGGGCATGGGAAAACATTTGTTTTGGGGGATTTTTGTGTTTTGTGGGTATTCGTTATTGGTTTGTGGGGGGTTTTCTTTCCATTTTCTTTATTTTTAGTTTTAAGTCATAAATTTCACATTGGTAGTGCAAGAGCTGTTGAGGTACTTGTAAGTTAATGGTAATAATGGTAATAATGGCAGTGGTAACTTCCAAGAGTTGGGAAAGGCCTAATGGAGTATGCAACAACCTGTAGTGAGGTTCTGCAATGAGCTGTTGTTACTGTACAGCAATCAAGTGCCTCATGTTCAAACAGGAAATAAATACGCCCTTCTCAAAGACATGTGTACTCCCAAGATATCCCAGTGTATTCCACTGGATGTCAGTGTGAGAGGGAAGAGAGATGCTTGGGGAGATGTGTGTACACTGATGTTTTAGCTCCCAGTGCCCAGAACAGCTCCACTCCATAAGCAGAGAGGAGATCTTCCAAAGGAGGAGGAGAGGGCACAGTTCCCTCTGTTTATTTCTTTCTTTGCTCCTTGTTTACTCAGGAAAAAGAACTCTTCCCCTTCTCTTTTCATCTCATCTGATCTGAACAAAATGATAAGGAATCTCACCTTGATTGCTGAGGAGAACTATCCCTTACAAGATGGACTTTGTTCATGTCACTTTCCAAGTTCTCATTTTCGTTCTATGTCATGATCTGCCCTCGGTCCTCCTTTAGAGCCTCTCTGGCTTCTCCCTTTCTCTTCCTTCTCAGTTTCTCTTCCATCGCCCTGCCCCTCCTACTGTCTGCTCTTCTTCACTCTCACCATCCTCTTGATTATTTTCCTTATTCCCTCTGTCGCTCTCTCCACCTTCTGTTTGTCTTTTCTCCAGACCCTTTCTCCTTCTGCCTGGGTTCTCTCTTAATGAAGAAAATGAAGAGCTGCAAAGGAGAAAATAGTTTGTGTGGCTGTTTTGATAGTGAGGAGGTTGAACATTGTCTTCACCAGGCCTCATGTTTTACTGTGGAGGCTGAATCTATTCTCCCTGTCTGGTTTGACACTATTCAGACAGAGAAAATTTCAAGTGTACAGTGCAGGCTGAGCAGAACCAACCTTTCCAGTTCCCTTTGTTGAACAAAGAAATTTTGAACAGTTAAAGATAATATAAGCTGTATTTGGCTGATATGTGGTAGGATCAGAGCATATAGTGATCTATTTGTTGTTTTTGTTTTTTCCCTTTGCATTTATGTAGCTGTGAAGGTGTGGAAGATTTTACATTGTGTGGCAATAAAATCACTACTCCATTATCTCGGTTTATAGCATTTAAGGACACCCAGCTGCGAGCAGTGCAGCCTTGCAGGTACATACATGACCATTCCTCTCTTTTTTTCTTCCAAGACAGATATTTCTGTGTCCCACACTACTCAAGCAGCTTCCTTCCTACTCAGGGAAGCATGTGTCTGGTTCACCTTCACCTTTGATTGTTCTGGAAGGTTTGATTGTTCTGCTCCCTCGGAGCAGTTGCTGTCGAGGTTTAGAAAAAAGGATTTTTATTACTGCAGGCACATAAATTGGCACTGAGGGGTGGCAAAGGCAGCTGGGTGTCTCTTCCTTGTTTGCAGCCCCTTGCCTGGGACTCCAGTGTGCCCCCAATAGAAACTCCTGGTGATGGGCACAGCAGGATTTCAGAGCACAGGGAGCATCGGTCTGTGGCTCTGTGTATGGTCTCACAAGGGAACACTGTTCAATAGGCTTCAAAGTGATTCAGCCCTGGCATAACCGTGGCTGTGGCCACATGTAATATAGCCTGTAGCTCTTTAAAGAGGATTAGCCTTAGATCAGGGACAGCATTCATTGCTGGGTTTCATGTAAAGTAGAATATGCTAATGAAATGGAAATGTCTATAGCAAACATTGCATAATATTGGGAACCTCAAAATTGAGCATTGTGTCTTGATGTCCCTGCTGGGAGCCAAACTTTCCTACTCTGGTTGTTGTTTCAAGAGAAACTGAAGTTTACAATATCACCATGAGCTCTCTGTAATAAATCAAGACCTAGTTTGCAGTTTTACAAGGAAAGTTAAAAAGATAACAACAAGCACTTAAAGGTAACTCTTCTGACTTTGTTGAATGCTTTAATGATGTCGTAGTTCTCCAACAGAGACAAAACCCACCACATCTTAAAATATCTTCATTTGGGTTTTCTGCAGCAGGCATAGGCTTTGTTTCATCCTGTGTTCTCTTCCCATCTGCCCATCCATTGCTTTAAACACCATTTTTGGGTTTGCAGGGGTTTCAGCGTCAGTCCTGCAGAGATACAGTGTTTCTGACGTGTCTCTGAGCCATTTCACCCTTTTAAGGCACTTTGTGCCTGTACATCCACCTCCACTGGCAGCCCAGTAGGCTTCATTTGGCTCTCCTATTTCACTTTTATGCCAGTCTTCAGAATGCTTGAGATTTAGCATTGTACAAATGTAAAAAAAAAGTCTCCCAATGTTCAAGGTGACCCACAATTCCAGCTGCCTGAGTCAAGGTATTTTGAAGGGTTTTATTTACAGATGTCATGGACATCTCTCAGAAAATAATTTCAGTGGCAGCTCTGGGGAGTCACCGTCCAATTCTCACCTCGGGGGCGGTGTTGCCTCTCAAGGAACCCGTTCTCCCTGGGGTTTTAAGCTCCACAGGAAATTTCTGCCCCTGGTCCGAAGCTGCCTCTGTGCCTGCCCCTGGAAGTGTTTGGACCCGTGCCGGGTGCTTCCCTCCTCGCCCAGGGAATTCCTGCGAGCTCCCTGTCACCGGCCCAGCCGTGTGTGGCTGTGGCTCGGGCTTTGGTGCTCACCCACGCCAGATATAAAACACAGTGATGGACATTAAATACCCCGATGGGCCGTTCTGCCTTTGTGCACTTGAAGTGCCTCATCCCAGTCTGCTGGGGCATAAAAGTGCAAAGAAAGCCTTTGGGAAGAGGGTCCTTCTGGCTGCACTTCCAAAACGTGCGCTTTCACTGCTTAGTCGTTTTTTCTTTCCGTGCAGCTCCATATCTCAGGATTTTGTTGTTCTGGGATTTATTTTCCATGCTTTTTTTTTTTTTTTTCTTTTAATTTTATTTTGCTGTTTGGAAGGTTTGGGGTTTTTTCTGTAGACGTGGAGGGTGGTGATACATATTCATGAAAGAGAAGTCTTTCCAGCCCCTGCCTGCGTTGACAAAGACTTAGCTGTTTCACACAGCAAGCTGACTGGAATTGTGTGGGGCCTGCCTGACCAGATTAGAGCAAACAGCCAGCTTATTCCCCCAGTCGTCAGGCCTCCCCTTCCTAACAATTTCCCCAATTGTCATTTTGACAAGGCTGTCATTAGGTGATGGCTTCTTTTGGCCATTTTCAGATAAAGATAATTTCCTTAACTTCCATTTTATTTGACAACAAGTAGTTTGGGAGAGAAAGGAAGTGCTTCAGTAGTTTATGGATTAAGGGTTTGTCACTTCAAAGGCATCTTTGATCTAAAAATATGTGCTGTACCAAATTCATTATGCCTTTTTTCCTTTTTCTTTTTTTTTAGAACTTTTTAATTTATTGATCTGCCCCTTAATTATTCCCCTTTTTTTTTTACATCCCCTAGTAGTACTTGGGGATAGCAGTGGTGAGGGAAAAGCACCCAAGTGGCCTCTCTGAAAAGTCATGACCAGGGCAAAACAACAGGTGCTTTTGTTCCATACCCTGCTTTTAGCCAGAGGTCCTGCCTGCTCCTGCCAAGGCAGCTCCATGAAAAACTGGGAGACAGAGAATAAGCTTCACGTTTTGTGTTGGTCTGGGTCACTCCTCTGGTCTAACTGGCCTACAACCATGGCTCTGGTGTAGGCTGGAGATGAGTTTGGAGTCCCTGATGCCCCTTTGGGCAGCTCCGTGTGGTGAGCAGTGGCTGTGTGGCTTTGGCTCTGTTCCGTGTCTGTGCTGTGCCAAGAAATCCCGAACCTCATTCCGACAAACAAAGCTAGAAAGGCTTTTTTCCCTCAGGATGGCTGCAGCTGAAATGCTCTTCCACACAGCACTGAGCTTTAGAACAGGCAGGTGCAGTGGCCATCACGTATGTTGCTCCCCAGACCCCGTCCAGCCGAGGAGGGATGCTTGGAGATGGATTTGGGAATCCTTATGTGTCCCTCCGACTTCAGATATTCCCTAATTCTGTATGGGCAGAGTTTCTCTTGGGCCCCTTCTGCAGGGAGAGGGGGATGTGATGGGGGTTTGGATATGGATCAAGAGCAGGGCTTTTCCTGCCTTAGCTGTGCCAGACTTCACTTTCACCCCTCCTCTGCTTTTTAGGATCCACAAAACTCCATCCTTGGCTATGACAGTGTAAATCCATGATGGTAGCCCATTATCCTAGCCCCTCACAGGCTTAGCTGGGGCTGGAATTCGTCCTGTATTAATATTAATACCTGTTCTAACTAATTACTTCAGCTTTTCCTGTCGTATTACCTCCACATTATAGCAGGCAGCAAAGCACCTCCTTGCTGCTGGAGGCTGTTCTTGATCCCATTTCCAAACAGAAGCACTTCTGCTTCAGCTCTGGCTGGGGAAGCTGTGCAGGGGCCGGCTTTTTTTTTCTTCCCTTTTGCCTGCTAATTGGCTGAGACCACCAGAATTTGGAGGACACAGATGTCACTGATAGTTTGCCTAGGGAGCACATTCATGCCCATCTGTTGCAGTCTAGAAGGCTGTTCATATATCCACAAGGCCTTCATTTAATTCTTGTCAGAAAGTAATGTAAATCCAGTTTACCTCAGAGGTCACAGCCAAGATTTATGCCAATGAGCCCCCTGCAATTTACACACACTGTAGTTGTATAGGATGAAAAGAAACCCTTTCATGTTGGTGCATATTAACAAGAAAGCTTGCCTTAGGAGAGGCTTTTTGATTGAGATTCTTCCTTATTTTAATACAGCCAGTTGGGATAGCCAGCTTTACCAAAAGAAAACATCTAATCTTTAAGCCAGAGAAGTAAACTAGCTAACTAACTAAGTAAAGCCCCTAGCAAATCTATTTATTTTCTTAAAACCATCTTTTTGCAAAGAAAGGTAAATGCTCTAGGAAAACACAAGCATGTATGCACTGAAATATTCAGGGAAACTGAATTCGCCTTCTGTGGGAGATGATATTAACTCAATTATTGAAATCTTTGCTAAGTGATCATGAGCCTGTTTTTTTTTTTTTGTTTTGTTTTGTTTTGGGTTTTTTTGTTGTTGTTTATTTTTGGTGGTTTTTTTGTTGGTGGTGGTGGTTTTGGTTTGGGGTTTTTTTTCTGTTTTAATTTTTAATCCCTCAAGCTGCCAAATCCAAAAATAAAGCTGAGCCTGTTTATTTTTGACAGGAGTGGCGGGAAGGACTCCAGAAGGCTCATGCACAAATCCACGGGAGGGAGAGCAGCTGAGGGTGCTGTGTGATGCTCCCTCTTACCTGCTGCAGGTAAAAACACCAGCCTTAATGTTCCATTGCTCTTCCAAGAACAATCTCCTGCAGTTTTTTCTGTCTCCCTACAGAAAGCAATGAAAGATAAAATATAATAGTATAAAGTGAGACCGTAACTCCAAGAGCTACAACAGCTCTAGCACTGCCTCTGTGTCATGATTTCACCCCTTGTCTTTATTCAGCAAGAGACTCTAACAGCCTAAAGAACTTCCCTAAAAATGAGTGTGGCTTCATTAACCTCAGGGAAGCCCCGAGTGGACGGGCCACAGTACACCAAATGAGGCTGAAGGGAAAAGCCAGCAGTGCAGGTGGTGCAGGTACATGAATTGGAAATGAGCTGTTAGAAAATAAACACTCCTAAGTACTTAGGTTATTAAAATTGCTTGTAGGAGCAGGCAGAGAAAAGCAGGATACAGAGCTGGATCAGGATGTGCCAACTTGATTACAAAAGGGTTTCAGAGTTGGCCACCTCTGCTGCTTTGGGCTCAGTGCAGCGTGAGGGTGTTCCTTTCATTTATGCTGGCTGTGCTCAGAGGGATCCTCCTCCCTTTTCCTCCTTCCTCTTCCCTAGTTTGCCTGGTCCATGGATTTTACCTTTAAAATGTTTTAGGCGTGAAAATCAGTATCATTTGCACGGTGTCATAATGACTGGAGTGGTTTGGGATTAGGAGGCAGGAGAGCAAGGCACCGCGGTGAAAACAGGGCTCACATCCTAAGTTCCAGGGTAACACTTAAAATAATTAAAATGTTTATTTGAAAGTCAAAACAGCCTCAGTCATAAATAACTATCCATTCGTCGATTGATTGTGTCGAGTCCCAGCTGAGAGCCCTGGGAATAAGGTTTATTTGCTCCCTGTTGGGATTAATCCATAAATGTAGTCTCCACATGGAACTCATCAGGTCTTTGCTTCCTCTTCATTAGTCTCCCTGGAACTGGAGGGTACCCTGAATAAGATGAAAATTAGGATAATATATTTTCAGAGAGAAAAGGTCTGGCGATCTCTAATTTGTGTTTCAGGACCATAATGCTGTGGAAAATTTCCCAAATGATGTTGTCCGAGAAACCAGTGCTTGTTATCCTTGCTGCATTTGAAGTTTGAATGCAGCAATTACATCTTCTTTTTCTTAAAGCCTCCAAAGCTAATTGCAGTCTTAAACCAGCTAGATTGACTCCCGGGCTTCCTTCCATCCACGGCAGAACTTAAAATTCCTTTCTCTTGACAGATCATTTGGTCCTCTAGCCCAAGGGCTCTGAAATGTCACAGGATGGCCCATTTCTTATTAAAGAGATCATTTCTCTGTCACCCACCCAGTTCTTCCCTCCATCCCTCTTGTCCTGAACCCCGGCTCCAATTAGAAGGCAATCACAGAAATGTGTTTTCTCATCCCCTGAGACCTTTGGAATATTTTTTCCTCATGTTTGATGCAAGGAGTTATTTTAATCCAGGCTCCAACCAGAAATGGTACAGATTTTTTTTTCCTCATAATTTCTGTTTCAAAGTGTCTAACAATTTTACCTTGAGCATTTAAAAGCTGGGTTTGCCCAAAACTGGAATAAAGGAGCTTTCCTGTCACCAAGGAATGCTTAAATCCTCACCCTGATGCAAAATTGTTTTTATTATGTGTTTTCAAAGAGCATTTTTAAGTGCATGCTTAGGAAGCGTTTTTGTCCAGGCAGTTTTGTAGCATGTCAGGCTGCAATTTTTACCACTTCAAAACCATCTCCTTAAAGTACCACTTGTTTGGATTTAAGGGAACTTTGAGAAAGCTGATTAGTAACCACTGAGAGGGTTCTAAGGGCCTCCAGAAGTTTTTGCTGTCCTGCTCTTGGGCTTTAGGCTCAAGTCCTGTGTTTCCCCAGCAAAGCTGCGTGCCTGGTTATTTCCCCCTCCCAGCTGTCACTCAAAGCCACAGCTGTCACAAAACACAACTTACAAAGTGGCATCTGTGTAAAGGATGCTGATGTGGTTTAAAGCTCTGTGCTGCATTTTAAGCTGATTTTATGATGCGAGTCATTGTTCCCAGTGATGGGTCTCAAAAGACCCTCTACCTTCTGAGTACTAATGTAGAGTTTATTGCACTTTTCTCTACGGTTCCAGCACTTCGCTGTTGCTGCCATTGTAAATCATTATTTTATTACTCTGTGTCCTTGCTGTTTATTCAATTCTTTGGAAAAATGTACTTGGAGAAAAATCCCTCGCTTGCTGACATTCATAGATCACTGTTACGGACCTGGCAGTTTCCTGGTGAGTTAAATCCTCCCAGTCCAAGGAAGCCAAGTGCTCTACTTCCACACTAATTTGAGCTTCCCTGCTAAGCCCCGCAGCTCTTTGTGAGAGTGGCAGCTTGTGTGGCTCACAAAGCCACGGGGCCCTCCTGCCTGCAGTAAAGACCCAACAAGAGCTGGGCTTAAAAGTCTGATTTGGGGCTCTGGGCTGCAGCACAGAGAAATGGAGCACATCCATGAGCTCCCTTGGGTGCTCCCAGTGCCATGTTATTTTTTGTAAAGGGAAACACCCCAGTGTTTGCTTGCTTTAGTTCATCTTCACAGCAAATTGTGCTTATGAGCATTTATTTACAGGCTGCGAGGTGGCAGCTGAGCACAGGCCTTCTCCAACGTGCTTCTGCATGCTCTTGAAGCAGTTTCCAGGTCCCAGTTCCCAGGACTACTGTCCACAGTGGATTCGAGGCAGGTGTGTATGTGCTCGGTAGTCACTTGAGTGGGCTCCCTGGAAAATGAAATTTTTGAGAAATCAATTACACAAAGGAATGGAGTCCAGGCCAGATGGCAGGGATGCTTCATCCCAACCTGGGAGGTACTCCTGGGACAGCCACACACTCCTTCCCACAGGGCTGGGTAATCAGATAAATCAATTAGCAGATGTCAGTGCAGTTAACAGGGCAAGCAACACTGGCATAGGTGTGTTAGTGTGGCTGGCTATGCTTTTCTTTTCCCTGATGGATACCCAGCAACTGGATCAGCTTGTCTAGCCCTGGCAGGGTGGGAGCAGAGGACTCTGCTTTCTGACTGTTGTCCCCAGGTTCAGAGGTCTGTCCCTGCCAACCCAGAGGTCCGTAGAGAGGAGGGACCTTTATGAACTAGGATGTGGGCTTGGACCTTGCCCCATGAGCAAATCCCATTGTTGTGCCCTTTTTTAGACTCATCTTTGTCAGTGACAGGTAGTTCAGCCCCATCTCCTGCATGGACTTGGGACCATGCTGTAGCTTTGTCCCCAGCCCTGTCTGTGGCCCCATCTCCTTTCGCTTCTGATGGGAGCCCCCTAAATGGGCCCTGTGCCTGGTGCATCCACAGGGATATGATCCCAGCACCCAGCTGTGCTCAGCTGGCTCAAACCCTGCAGAGGGTGGCCCTGGTGGCTTTTACTTGGGGCTGAAAAGATGGGAAACATTTTCTAGGTTTTCCTTCTGCTCTTATCCATGGCTCTGCCTCTGGCTGATCTCTTATTTGCTCTCCAGCTTCCCTTATGTGCTCGTGCTCCTTCCCTCAGTCTCCCCTTTACAGCTACTTTTTCAATTTCTCCTTTCTGTGACATTTGTCTGTGGAGTCAATCAGAGCAGCAATGAGTAGCTCCTGCCTCCAGGCTCTTTGCTGATGAATCCCATCTTTTGCCCTGCTCCACCTGCCCTTCCAAGGCAGGCTCTCTGATCCTCTCTGCTTTCGCATGAGTGCATCTCTTTTGCCCTCTGCTTTTCAGTCTGGCAGCTTGCTCCTGCTCGGTGCCGTTGAGAGCACAGCCTGTCTGCCACTAGCTCCGGGATCCAGCAGTCCCAGAGCCACAGCAGAAAGGGAAAAAAACTGCCTGGAAGAGTAGCAGCTAAAATGTGAGCGGTTTCCAGTCAGCAGAACAAACTGTGCCTGCATGTGTGTTCCTTTGCACTCCCCTTCCTGCTTCACAGCCATAGTGTTTCCCCAATTTTAGATATGTTCTCACTGAGGTCGTTACTGACTATTGCTTCAAACTGCAGGAACAGTTTTCTAAGTGAAACCATCATCACATTGGTGGGGAGGAAAAAAAAAAAAACAAACCCCAAATATTTGGTTTGTGCTTAATTTTTGAAAGCTCCCCAAGTGTTCTGGCAGGTGCTGAGCCAGATACCTGTTGTGGAAGTGCTGGGGGTTTCCTGCATCACCACTGGCAACGTCCTAAGCACCTGGACTGCTTGCAGTGGGACATACATGGAGAGCATTCACACACGGGATGGCATCCCAGGGTAAAAGGGAGAGTCTCCATGGTCTGGGAAATGCACACAGCATCCCCCAGTCTGCCATTCAGTCCAGGCTAACTGTGTGCGACAGCCTCCCGGGGTAATAGCCTCCCAGGTGCAAAGGGCTTCGGCACAGCCCCGACAGTCACTTCCCTGCTCGGGATGTCACGGCTCCATTGATGAGCCCGTCCTGTCTCCCTGGCACGTCGGAGATGTTCCCCTCACACACTGTCACCGGGACCCTGCAGTGATTTCACACACTCCTCTAATAAAGTCCTCCGAGGCTGTCATGTATTTTCATGTATTTCCCCTATTATTTCCCCCTGCTTGAGCCTTTCAGATAATTGATGATACTTTAGTTAATCATTTTCCCCCTCCTTTGTTTGCCAGGTACCTCAGCCTTGAAGGGATCCTTTTCATTTGGACCCCGTGTCTTCTCCTAAGTAATTGATCACCGTGCACCCGGGGACAGCCGAGTGGGATCAGCCCTCATGAATAACCAAAGCGCCGTGGCCGTGCTGCTGCAGGAGTGCGAGCAGGCTCTGGACACGCTCCTGGCGGCAAAGGCCAGCACGGGCGAGCGAGAGGAGCAGGAATACCGGCGGTGCCAAGGTGAGCTCTCCCCAGGAGAGGCGGCAGGACTCCAGCCCTCGGCCAGCCCTCAGCCCTGCCCTATTTTTCTTCTCCGGGCAGATGAGTGTCAAGAGATGCCTGGATTTCGAGGCCATGAATGGGATGCGGGCTACAGGCAGGCAGGGAAAGAAGTCCACTTTGTTGC
This sequence comes from Lanius collurio, assembly GCA_020086605.1. Classification (NCBI taxonomy): domain Eukaryota; kingdom Metazoa; phylum Chordata; class Aves; order Passeriformes; family Laniidae; genus Lanius; species Lanius collurio. The sequence goes on along the minus strand of JACBWW010000034.1, from coordinate 6,507,901 downwards.
AGTGAATTGCTGTCAGTTCTAATTTTAGGCTTCAGTAAACATGAGGCTGTAAGGAACAGTTTAGTTTGGGAAGAACAATGCCCAAAAGTTTGCTGATGCACATAAATTTCAGTTATTAAAAAAAAAAAAAAAAAGAAAGAGAAAGAAAAAAAAAAAAAGGATGCAACTTCTGAATAAGGGCACATATTTCCTCTCCTTTCATAGGAACTGGGGGAGGGCCCTCTCTGTTTGTCAGCTTCTCCTCATATATTAAAGAGCTCATTGCCCGAATCTTTATCTTGTAAAATGAGTGTGACCTCTGTAAGTGGTGTCCAAGGGAAAAAAAAAAAAAAAAACCCTTGCAATATCCCTCTTGAAAGGAAAACCCATGCTGGCTAAAGGCTGGAATAAATAACCAGGAAAGGAAGCAGTGTTTAGCGAGAGCTGTAATAAAAGGATTCCTCATTTGTTTTAATGCTGGCGTTACCTGCTGGAAACCAGCAGCTATTTTGGTATCGCCGTGGCGCTGTGAAAGGCGAATTTATTATTTCTTAATTCCAGCGGAATTAAGGTTTCCCTTTGCGTGACACATCTGCGGCACTGCCCGTTTTCCAGTTTGGTGTTAATAATGTTTAGTTTTGCCTTGCTTGAGTGGCTCGGCCGTAGCGTTAATGTGATCTTTAAAACCCTTTGTTTGTCCCGGGGCGCGGAGCCGTTGGGAATATGTTTTTCCGACCATCCTTGTTCTTGCTGGGAGGTCAGCTGCCTTTTTCTGAAGCACCTAAGTCTGTTTGCGCTGGAGGGTGGTGTGTAGGTTTCTGTTATGGATACTGGAAGATTTTTCTCTCCTCTCCTTTTGTTTCCAACAAAGGGTACTTTGTTTCCTCGCCACAAATTCTTTTAAGTTTTATTATGGCTCAGCAGAATAGGCTCTTGAACTCCTAATCAGGTAGCGCTTTTTTTCCCCCTCATCCTCCTCCCTCCTTTTCTCCTATTAAATACCACAAAGTATGAGAAATAATCAGTTTAGTTCCAGATAAGGTAAATCAGTGCCCTCATAATCACTCGATTAGACACGGTCCTTCAGGTAAACTGCTTCAGGAAATGGGCGATCAGAGCCTGAAGTGCTGCTCGGGCTTTTCCGAGGGCCGTGTTCCCATCAGCTGAAAGAGAAATACCCAGCAGCGAGGTGGTGACAGCGACATTAATAACTGCTGGGGCTCTCTGCTCGGGGAAGGCAGGGCCCTGCAGGTCGGCAGCTCTCGGCTTCAGGGGGACCCTCCCAGCGCTCTCGGGGCTGCCTTTGTTCCCCCCGGCTTTCTCAGACCTGGTGCAGGAAGGACTGAAAGCCAAATCCATGGAAATGGTGGGGAGAGGGGAGAGGAGGAGCACATCCTTATCGGACTTCATGGGGCAAAATGGCTGTTGGGTGGGTCTGGATTTCTTCTTTATTTCTCTTTTTAGGCTAGAAATCATTCCAGTCCACTTCTGTGCCCATTCAACCTTCGTTAATTAATGAGTTTATATTGCCAGCGGTGAGAACATCTCTTTGTTACAAGGGTAAACTCTTGTCCTTGGAGCTAGATCTTCCTTAGGAAGTTCAGTCTTTCCCCTTTTACATGGGAGATAAGTCCTTCTGTCCATAGCTTTGTGTTCCTTGTGATGAGATGAATATCTCTGTGATGAGGTGGATATCTGTGCTCCAGCACTGATTTTCTGGTGACAAGTGCAAGGGGTGAGAGCACGACCTCCTCTCCCCATCAGCTCTGGCACTTGGCCACCTTGCCACGGCATGGAGGGCTGAGCCCCTTCAGGCACCACTTCAGGAGTCTAAGGAAACTGGGCTTCATGTCAAGCCAGGATGTGTAACGGGAAGATTTCCAAACCCCATGTTTCCTTGGGACAGCAACAAGTGAGAAAACGTGGGTTGGAAAAAGCAGTAGCATCGTAAACTTGACTTTTTGGAAGAGTGCCCTAAATATCCAGCTTCCTGGTTTTTCCTAAGAAAACCATACTGGTCAATGTGCTGCAATATTAGCATGTAATATCCTTTTGATGAAGTTCATTTTCTGCAGTCCCTCCATAAAGGATTGATTAAAAAATATGTAGTAATGCATTTATTGCGTTGCCTCGCTAAAGCAATGATGGTCTCTGAGCAGGGGTTTTTCAGAGGATTAATGGCCAGAAGGGGCCAGATCTGCAGCTGATGATCACCATTAACCCCATCTGGTCAATAATCCTTGTTAATCCACTTTTATTGGCCAGTGAGGCTGCCCAGCCAAGTGGTTAGCACGGCACAGCACATCCACGTCACCCCTGTTGCAAGGAAAATGAAATGTGGGCTGTGGCTGAATGGAAGGGACAGAGCCAAGCCCAAATCTCTGGCTGTGTGCTCCTAGCAGTTGCATCCTCAGCTGGGTCAGGCTGGAGATCCGACCGAAGCTGATGGAGTGGCTTAGGACCAGTATGGAAAGGGAACAGGGAGGGAGAAACTGCTCAATTTTCATTGTTCATTATAACCCTTTAGATTTCTGTCTAATTGCTGTCTATGGTCCAGGTTTCAGAATGGCTTTCTGGGATGGCTCTGCCACTGTCACCTGAGCAGGAGGGACAGATCTTCTGTGCTGTTGACCCCGCTGTCCTCTCCTCACACAAGGGAACAGGTTTCCTCCTGCCTCTTCTGGAGCAGCTCTTCACGCCCTGGCAGCCACCAGCCGGCATGACTTCCTGCTAAAAGCCTTTTTAATGGCTGAAGGCTCCCATTTACCTGGAGGGCAGTGCAGCCAAGGGGAACGGATGGCAGGCCAGCTCCCCTTCCCTCCCCACGAGGCTGGCAACAAGGGCTAAAAGCTGGGAGCAACTGGGAGAAGGCCTTTTTGTGAGATTGGTGTCGTGAGTGCTGTGGCTGAACCTGCTGCAATATCCTCACCTGCTCTTTGACCCTTTCAGCTCTGCTTCCTGAGGATGTGAGGAGTCTCCTGGAGGAGGCGAAGGAAATGAAGTGGCCCTTTGTGCCGGAGAGGTGGCAATACAAACAAGACCTTGGCCCAGAAGACAAAACAAACCTGCAAGATATGATCAGCACCAGGCTCCCTGACTTGCTGGTATGGAGTTCAACACACCTGTGGTGTAAAATGTCCTGCTGAGGTGCTCGGGGGTTTTGCTGGGTAGTTCTGGTTCTGTTTCCACTAGGGCAATGCCTCCCTCTTCCCTCAAGGCAATGCCTCCCTCTTCCCTCAAGGACTGGCATTATAAAGACACTAAAATGCCAAGTGTTCACATCATATTCTTTAAAAAAACCTATAAATTTGACAAGAATTCTGGGCCTTGTTTAATTCTGTGCTGCAAACAGGTTGTGAGGATCACTCACCATAGTAAGGGCTTGCATAATCCATCACCTGCTCTTCTTTTTTCAATAAAATTACATGACAGAATCCCTTTGAGGACCATAGCTGGCCAAAATCTAGGCAGGAAAGTCAAGGATTTGATGTGATTTCTCCTCTGAGTAAAGAAAGTTGCCTATGTAAGGAGTTGCAGACTCCCAAAGGTCCTTGGGGATCCCATCCCCTAAAGTGATTAGGATTAAAGATTAGAAAGTGGCAAGAAATGTGGATTTCTTTTTTGCTTTTCTGATTTTACTAGAGACATGTCAGACATGTGCCAAACAGAGGACACCTTTTTTCCATGGTAAATGTGGTATCTGGACTAAGGGCTATCCATTTGCCAGGACGGAAATAAAGATGAGGTTTGTGAATTTGGTGGGGCTTTTTTATTCCCGTGGTGCATGTCTGAAGCCAACACTGTCCCATTGCTGCCTGTTGTTAATTCCAAGGTGGCCAGGAGATCTCACCTGCCCCAGAGAGCCCTGCCTCGGTGAGGCCAGCAGGGTTTTTTGGGAACAACTTTGATTCCTTTGAACAGCATGGAGCAATGAGACGCTCAGCAAGGCCAACTGCAGGGCTGGGAAGTGGGAGCCCCAGCGTCCCCACGCCGCAAGGCTCCTGAATTTCCCCGGGGAGGGCGGGGAGTGGCTGCTCTCGGGTATTTATTTTCTCTCTCCCTTTGGTGTGTGTGGCCTCAGACAGAAATTTATGGCAGAGGTTGACCTCCTTTACAATCCCAGCACAGCTCTCTAACTTTGGAGCGTTTGTGTGCTCCCTCCCGGGATAAACACCTGCAGCAAACTCCCCGAGAGACCTGGCTAGATGGGAGATTAATGTGGCTGTAATAGTGGAGCAGTGTTTGTGGCATTATGCCCTCTCCCCAGGTAGATGGATCTTTTCTGGGATGATACCAATTATTTATTGCTGAAACATCTGTTGATAACTGCAGCTGCCCTTGTTAAACAAAGCCTATCGTGGGGTCAGAGACTATAGGGACCTAAAATCCTCCTCCATGCTAGTTTTGGACTATTCACCCACACCCCCTGAAGTCCATTGGTTGCCGTTGTCTCCAATGTTTCATCCTGCGGTGGAAAATACTTTGTAAACGTTGTGCTGCCTTTCCCTATGTGCTTTGAAGTATTTTTTCATCTTCATCGGTAATTTATATTCCAGTGCCATTGTACCATGGGAAAAAGGGAAAACCTTTTTTGTTTTCCATTTAATTGTAGATAGACTGACATTTTGACCTGTATTATTAGTATTAGTCAGGAAAAGGGATTTTTTTTCCCTTCATCCATTCCTTCTCCCCCCTCTTTTTTATTTTAAATAAAATTTCAAGGCAGAGCAAAGGCTGCCTTGGTTCTTTGAATAAAAAGCTGGGGGGGAAATGAGGCTGAAGAGAAGTGATTACAGTGTGATGAGGAAAGATAAAAGTCTGAGCAACTTTTTTTTCTGTTTTTTTTTTTTTTTTTCCTTTTTTTTTTTCTTTTTGGTGTAAGGGACAGAAGGATAATTTAATTCCCTGGAGGACAAAAAAAAATTAAGTCTTTGTCGACTTATTGTTCAGGGGGAAAAAAAAAAAACTTTAAAATTTTTCCTCTCTATTTATTTTAATTTGCCATGCTTAGAATAAGCTCATAAACCGTAATTCATTACATTTAAAAAGTGCTTTGAGATCCATGAATGAAAGGCACTTCATTACCATAACACACTGGTGGTGTCGCAGGAGGCAGCGCTGGCTACCGGGGCTCTCCGTGAGGATGTTTCGCCCTGGGAGGGGGCTGAAAAGCTCCATGAGACCGGCACAGGGAGTAAGCGGATTAGGCTGTGCCTTCAAGGTTTTGCATCGGTGTTGTTGCACTTTAAAAAAGTGGGATCCGCGTTGCCGGCGGCTCCGCGCTCCTTCGGCACATCGGGAAGGCAAAGCCACCTGCACCTGCAGCTTCTTTAAGTGCTCTCCTTCGTCCTTGCTGCGGGATGCTTGGTGCTCTCTGCATCCCATAGAAGGTGCAGGGTTTGGTTTTGATTTTAGGGGTCTTCTTCTTTTTCCTGCCGGGATTCACCACCCAAAGGCCAGCACAGTTCAAGAAGCTCAATGCACTGTTTGCCACGTTTTCCTAACAGGTTTCAGCTAGCAATCCAAGCCCATCCTGCAACCCCCGTGGTGGGAATGTGCACTAAGGCTCAAAGGGTCATAGCCAACATCTGTATCCAAAGCCAAAACTGGGAAACACTGGGATTTTAGGTTTTAACAAGGCAAAGCAAACCCAAAATTGTCACAGCATCCTTGCTGACAGGGATAAAGAAGAAGGGATTGTTTTTCCTCTCTAAATACCACATGCGCTGTGGGGTTCGGAATAGGGCTGCAGATCCCAAAGGGTGGCTGCCAGGGGTGCCCTGCCTGCAGATCTTTGCTATCCCAGGGGATGGAATTAGCCTAAAGCTCGGTGAGCAGCCAATAGAGGGCAACATGCCCATGTCCACGGAGGCTTTGATCCCACAAAACCTGCTGTGGCTTTAGTTGATGGACAACTCTATGCACACACGTAGTTCCCTTGTGTGATGATTCATGCTACGTTAATATTTTAAATTTTTTTAATTCTTTTTTTTTTGGCTGTTTGCAAACCCATAGTGATGATGTGGGGCTTTATTTTTATCATACCTTTCAGTAATTCCTTCATTCATGGATCAGGATCTGCTGGGATGGGTGCAATGGGGAATACAAAAGGAAAAAGCCTCCAAGAGTGAGGCTGCTCTGGTCCCTCTGTAGGGAGCTGTGCAGGCTGGCTCCGTGCTCCCTGCTGTGGGTGGGGGAGCACGGATCCTGGCCCTGCTAGCACGGAATCTGGTGGGATTTAATGGGAATATTGAAAAGAGTGGAAAATAAGGCCCTGCAGCCCTTGGCTGGGCCTTGGCTAATTAGGTGCTGATGGATTGCCATTAGGAAACCATTCCAAGGGACATGCCCTAACTGCCGTAGGTGTGTGTGTGGCACTTAAGAGCTGGGAGCCTTTGAAAAAGAACTAAAGTGGGGGCCTGAGGATTTGGTTTTCTCCTCCTTCTAACTGTCGGTGTGGTAACAGGAGAATTAAAGCCCTCAATCGTAGCCCTGGGATCTCGGTTGTTGAGGCTGACCTTTTGCTACCTGCCTCCTAAGAGCTCTTCTTGGGTGATCCAAGTGAAACGGAGAGTGATGTGAGGGATGAATTCAAACCGGGAGGGAATCGCGGCACCCCAGCCTCCCGCAGGCTTTGTAAGTGAGAAGTGACAGAGATTAGGTGCAGGCAGGACAGCTTTAGCTGTCCAGGGTGACTGCCCTGGTGCTGCAGAGCACTCTGTCTTCTGCTGCCTGTGTGGGAAAACTACGGCAGACTCGGTTTGTGTAGGGCTGTCACTTCACTTTGCTCACGAGTAGGATTTACTCCTGTCAGAAGCAGCTTCCTGGAGTATTTAAAACTTTAAGTGTTGTATTCCTGAGACTGTGTTTCCTCAAGTGGATTGATGTGATGGCACAGATTTACGGAAGACACTCTTGGAGTTTTAGGTGTTGATAATGGTCTTGCTGCTGCTCCCTCGGGGGGGTCCTGTCACTGGCATTTTGCTATTTTTAAGTATTAAGATATCCCCTTTTAATGTGCCACAATAGTTGATAAGTGGTCTAGAACAAGCCAGGGCCACAAAATTATTGTGGCACCTCTCTATCTTTGGTACTGATCAAGAGCAGGAGCTTCTGCAGATGGCTGCGGTCCCCCTAATCCCTGCTACCCTGTTGGATACATGAGGCCCCCCAGGAACTCCCCTTCAAGCAGCTTCCTGGGCACTTTAAGGAGTTCTCCTTCTGTCCTCACCACAAAATGCTTCTTTTTTCTTGAGGAGAACAGGAGTCACTCCTGCTCTAGGACTTCCTCAGTTGGTGAAGCAAGATAAGGTTGGTTGTAAAAGCTGCCCCAATCTGTGGAGTTTTGAACTGCTCCTAATGCTGCTGCCATTAAATTCCCAACTCTCCGTTGCCTGCAGGATGAATAACTTGAGGTAATGAACAGGTTCAGGGGGGGATTCTCATCTGCTGTGAGCCAAGAGGGAAGTGTCCAGGAGCTGCTGGTTCCTCAGTCTGCAGCAATTCACTGCGTGACTGTCCCATGTTTCAGTCTGTACCTTCAGACATGCTTTCTTCTGCCCATCACCGAGGTGGTGGCAGGCTTAATTCCCTGCTGTTTGTGGAGTGGGCCCTGATTGCCAGCTGAAAGGCAGGGATTGATAGAGAAGTCCCACACGGTGACAGCAGCTTTGGTCTCTGGGAAAGATGGACTTTGCTGACGGCGCGTGGGGTAAGAGGGTGAAAGGCTCCAGCCCAATCCATCGGGGCTGTGGCTCTGTGTTTAATCTGACAGGGGGAAAGAAAACCAGGCAATTTGTTAGGGTTCAGTGGAGTGCTAACTAGGAGCAGCTCTTGGGAGAAAACTGAAGCACCTGGAAGTACGTGCATGCCTCTGACCCTCCTGCCTTGTGCACAGAATTAAAAATTCTTTGCCGGCTGCTCTCACTTTCATGGCTTTTTAAAAAGATTTTAAACCTCGGCTGCAGTTGCAAATGAAACTAGGACTGAACCAGTCTGAGACAAGTGGATATCAGCAAACACAGCAGTCCAGAGCATCCACAAAACTGTGGGGACACTGAAAATTAAATTTTTTTTTCCTCTGCTTTTAATCACGCTGTTTGTAGAGGTGTTTTTCCAAAGGGGATCCTCCTGAGCCCGCAGGCTATGGAGGAGGGCTTGCCTCTGGGATCCTGGCTTTATAAAGAGGGCCGAGAGAGTGGATTAAATCAATATTTCATTTATTTGGGCTTGTAATTCCTCTTACATCAGCTGCCACATAAAGATTTTCCCCTATTTCCTTCCCCTCCTCCTCATCCTCATTTACTATGCACCAATAATTTCCCTTTGACGCTTTCCTGCCCGTCCTAGTGCCAGATGGCCCCAGTTCTGAGCTTCTCCCCTCTCTTGGGAGCGGCCCCCATTGTCAATGCAAAGGAGGCGTCGTGGCTTTGAACCCAAAGCTGGGACCCAAACTTCAGCCCCGGCGCACGGAGGAGCTAAGCCCACTAATGCAGGGAGCCATGCAAACCACACACCCTCCCACTCAGCACCATTAACATCAACCCCTTCACTAAAGGCTGCTTTGCATTTCCCCCAATGGTCCGTGTATAGAAATCTGGTGCAAATTTAATTCTCCCACCACCTGATTCCACTTCCCAGCCGCGAGGTTCCCTTTGTGTCATAAACTCAATTAGGCAGATCCATTTCACATCGCGGGCACAGATGTGAAAACAAAGTGCGCGCGTACCTCGCTCTTTCTCTCTGTCTGTCTCTCTCTCTCTCTGGATGTGCCTAAAGCGATAGAGAAACTGAGTAAATCTGCGTAGGCTGCCAGTGTCTGGTTGTGATGGAGCAGGCTGAGACATCCTGGGAGCCACAGGGGTTTCCCTGGCTCTGGGCTGGGTGACAGGGAGCTGCTGCCCTGGTTCATCTCAGAGCGGTGTTTCGGGGAGGGTCCCGGCTTGGGTGCGTGCCCAGCGCGCCGGTGCGCTCGCTGGAGGTGCTGAGGAATTTGCCAGCCACACGAGTTTGGCAAGGAATGAAAGGAGTGGGTATTAATTTCTTGGTGTCCTGCTCGGAACGGGGGGGACGTCGCTGCAAAGGCTGACACGGAACCATGTCGCTGTGTGCCACACAGCATGCGGCCCTGCCTCCCAAAAAAAAATAGCTCCGTTTCTCCCCCTGGCTTGACTTTTCTACATTTTGTGTCCATTTGGGTTTGGAGAGGGACACAAGAGGTTTCGGCATTGAGCGGGGAGTTAAATTATGCAGCTGCAAGACTGCCAAGCCCTTCAGAATAGGATGCTTCGTTTAGATTTTCCACAATGCTATTGAAGTGCTTATTTTCCTCCTGAAGAGACACAAACAGATGCAAACTTCTGTAAACACTTTAGAAATGAATTCAGTGAGTTTGGCCTCTCAGCAGTGCTCAATAGCTGACAGAAAAATGTCTAATTAGTGCAAGTGGAAATAATAGGGCCACTTGGATTCCTTCCATCCTCCTCCAAGTCTACTTTTCCTAGGAACTCAAAGGCCCTTTTGTTTGGTAGGTCACCCTCTCTCAGGCTTTTGTGCTCCGATCTATTAAAGGAAGAAGGGGAGAAAAAAAAATAGATTAGGCGATGCTCTGTGCTTAAATATATGGCCTGTTGATGAGCATTTGGAATGGCTGGTTTGCAGTGTCAGTTTACAGGTGCTTGGAGAGGGGGATTCCTCCATTGTTGGCCGGAGTTGTTCCTGCCAGGGCTCCAGGAATCCTTTTCAAGTGCCATCATCTTAGAAAATCCAGCTCGGGTTAGGAAAAGGTAAAAAACAAAAAAAAAAAAAAAAAGAAAAAAATGGAAATCTGTACAAATCTGCCTTGCTGAAGTGCAAACAAGCTGGAAAATGCTTGGGATAGGTGCTGCAAGCCCGCCTTTGTGCCATAGGCTCTTCCCCAGATTGACATGGGCTTCTTCCTGCACTCCTCACAGGGTGCTACTTGATGCTCAGACAAAGATTTCTTGGCAGTCTCTGGAAAAGTGATCTCCTGGGTGTCCGTGTGTGGAGCACCTCCTCGCTCCACTGTGCAGGAATCCCAGGCCCTGGCCAGCATGGGAAGTGATGGGCTTTTGGCAAATGTCCCCAGGTCCACGTAGACTTCTGCACTTATGATCAGGCTGTGTGTCTTCTGTGGCTGTCTTTGCTGTCGTCCTGTCCTGGTAATGGCAAGGACCTCAGGAATTCCGACTGTTCCTCCTGTGGGTGTGACGGCTCAACTGCTGTGGGATCCAGAAGAGTTCATAGAGACTCAGTAGTCATTAAGGATGGCCTGCAGGGGAAAAACATTGGATTCCCGGCCTGTTTGCCTGGTTGTGGTGTACAAACGAGACTGGATGGCCTGAGCTCCGAATGGGACCATGGCTACAGTGACCACTTCCAGCCTTCCCAGACTCACACTTCCCTTTTAAACTAATTGCTGCTGGGAATGGCTTAAATTCATTAGCAGACCACCAAATTCTGCAGTTCCACATATCAGACAATAAAAAAAATGCCACCTCCCCCCCCCCAAAAAAAATCAGTAATTATATCTATGGCTCAAGCAAAATAAACAGCTGGCACCTCCCTATCCTACAAATGAAAATAGAGTGAGGTATAGGGTCACTGAGGCTGAACATTTTCCAGCTCTCTGAGCCGCTGGAGGTGAGTTTCCCTGAGGCCGCCTTGTGGCTTTTTTTCAGGCTTATCTGAAAGCCTCCATCCTGGTGAAGGACTGCGCCACGGCCACCGCCGTGGTGTTCCTGATTGACCGCTTCCTGTACTGGATCGACGCCTCCAGCAGGCTCCTGCGGATCGCCAAGGCGCTGCACCGGCTGCATCCCGGCGCTCCCATCAGCCCGCAGCTGCTCATCCGCCAGGCTCGCCTCGCTGTCAACGCAGGTACTGCTCTGCTCCCGCAGCTCCAGCCCCAGGAGCAGCTGCGGGACTCGGGACAGGACACCCTCGTTGGCAGTGACACGCTCACGGTGCCATCTTTCCCAACGCACTTCCCGCTCCCAGCCCCCTTGAGCCCTCCCGGCTCCTCTCACTAGCACAAAGGGGCCGGTATAAAGGGTTTCAGCGCCAAAAGCAGGAGAGAAAATTGTGAAAGGGTGTGGAAAATACTAATTGGAGCTTTTGTTCCTTAACAAATCTTCCCTGCTGGTTTCAAACGGGGATATCTGAATTGCTGTACTCCTGACCAAGGGCCTTGAAAAAGGAAATTAGAATCCTGGCATTTTCTCTACGCTGTCCCAGCTGCTTTTTGTTTTTCAGTGGGGCCACTTGACTATGCAAACAATGCAGATTGCAACTCCTTCAGGATAAAAAAATAAAATTCCAACATTCCTGTAACATGGACAACACCTGAAGGATTTTTAACATGTCTTCCTGTGGCTGTGTTTTCCATAGGGGGATGTCAAGCCACTCCCCAGTCAGACCAAGATGGATTTCCAAAGCCCATGTTTCCTTGGGACAGAATCCAGCAGCATTGCTGCTGAAGGAAGCAGGCTAGACTACTTTCTTCTGGGAGGGAAGTCAGAACTGGGAATCCCAGTGCTCTTCCAGGAATGTATAATGTGTAAAATAAAATAGGTATGTTCATAATTTCATGTTATTGTGCAACCACATGTTACAGAAGGTGGGGCATGTGCATTTCTGGCTATAGACAGCAGCAGTTCTATGTGCAGATGATACCCAATGAGTATTTTTATTCACATCATGCCAAAATAAATTTTTATGTTAATTTTCTATCCTTTTCTTTTCTTTAATCTTCAATCAGGCAAACTTTTAAAAGCTGAATATATCCTAAGCAGCCTGATTAGTGACAATGGAGCAACGGGTGCGTATAGATTTCTTTTCCAATTTCACACTTGCTATTTTGGTGGGATTTTTGATCCTAATTTTAACAGTTACACGAGCCTCAAATAAAGCAAACCAACCCTAGTAATGACTCCTTACATCACACTTCTCTTTCCTTCACCGTTCTCTCTTAAAATGTGGACACGTGACTTTGTTTTTGAAATTTCTGTAATTAATCCTTGTATATCTTCTCTTGGGTGCGAAAATATTCTGCATGGAGAAATTAAACCTGTGGAGCAATTTCAAGTAATTTCAAGGCTGATCTAGAAAACGAAGACAACTCTATTGCCTCAAAAGCCCAGATTGTTGGAGTAATGTTCATGTTCCAGATTCCCACGGATCTTACAGACTAAATTAATACTTTATTCTATACATTTTATTTTCCTTTCTTCAGGGTTTCTTTAGTGGGTAAATTCAGGTTTCTCTACAATTGTGAAAATTGAGGAAGTTCAGGGTTCTGTTGGTTTGTTTTCCATGAGAAGCTGAGATTCTCATATGGAAAGGGCCTCCATGCAAGGAGAAGAATCCTGGCAGTTTGCTGGGATTTGAGCTACCCTTGGAGGCTTAGAATGACAGGAAGATGTTTTGTCCTACACTGAGTTTTCCCACTCTCTCTGCAGGAACCTGGCGATACGCTGAGGAGAGCGATCGGATTCTTGTTCAGGCAGTCTGCTTACAAATCAGGGGACAGATTCTGCAAAAGCTTGGTAAGGCTCTTGTCTAAACACTTCCACTCAAGGTTTCCTCCTGTTTTGTTTTCCTTAAAAATGTTACACTGGGCATATGTCAGAATTTTGGCATGTTGTAAACACCCTATACCCAAAAACAGTCACAGAAGATGAGTTGCACACCCATCTCTTTGCAGCAAGGACCTGGTGCCATGTACCAAGCAAGCACATTGCAGGAATTATCATTTTATTGCTGATCTCACCTGAAGCCAAGGAGCAATCTGAAATGTTCCCTTTTTCCCTGTGCCACTCTGTGTTTGCTAACACTTGTCCCAAATGCACTGTTCCCAAAGGCAGGTGGTACTTGATCACAGGGACATCCCAGCAGTTTCCTCTCTCAAGACAGGAAAATCCCTGATTTTCAGCATGATGGACTTGGGTATTCAGGGTTTGGCACTTGAGGCAACAGCCTTCATTTTGTGCTTTTGGTTTGAAACACTAAATCTTCCATGACTGTGGAGCTGAAGTCTTTTATGAGGATAAAATGGGTGTGTATGCACAGCCAGAAGCTAAAGGAAACTGATAAATGGTCAGTGTCACTGAAGCACAACAGGCCATGGTGTGTTTTTATCCTGTTCTGAGGACCTGAGGTGTAAAATAAGCTATGGAAATCCATCCTTGGCAATCACCTGCTCAGCACCTGTTATCTGATTTATTTCAGGGATGTGGTATGAGGCAGCGGAGTTGATCTGGGCTTCAGTCGTTGGATACTTCAAACTTCCTCAGCCAGATAAAAAGGTAGCATTTCCTTTCCACTCTGCATGTCCCTGCCAATCCAATAATCACTCCAGCTTGCCTTTTGTTTCCTTCAGCAGCAGTGCTTCGATTACACACCTCAGCCAGGGTTAACAGGCAGCACAAAGTCTGTATTCCGCGTTGTTTCCGCGTGCATGCACGGCCTGACCCACACCTTTTTTCCTGCAGGGGGATGAAAGCAATACTTCTCATTAAGCAGAACCATCTGAAGTGAGCCATCCCTGAGGATGCCTCTGGTGCCTCTGACAAGGACAGAGTAATTCCAGAGTGCAGCTCCAGATGTTAGCTATTTCTTAGCATTAGAACGAAATTTTTTTTTCCTCAAGCACATCTGATTGTGGAGCTGCTCTGTGCTGTGATGGGTGGTGGATTTCCCTGGCCCTGCAGGACCTGGACATGTCACACAGGCACCCCTGAGGCTGGGCAGCACTAATCTTCCCACTGGAGATGAAGCAGCAGCCACACCATGTGTCCGTAGCTAAACAGGAATGTGAGCCTAAGCCTGGCAAGTCCTCGGGTGATGCTTGGAGAGGGTTTGTAATTGGACCCCAGCAAAGGATATCCCACAAACCCAGACCTTGTCACCTCTCCTCTGCCACGTCTTAAAGCTTGACCTCAAGCTCAGAACATTTCTGTGTTCTCCATTTCAGTGGGAGGAAGGAATTCTGCAGTGAATTTTGTGAAAGCACACATTTACTTCCTGGTTTTCTTAATTATTTAGCCAGGCAGCCCCTTAGGTGGCATCAAGTCTTCCAGATAACACTTTCTGCAAGTTGAAATTAATAAAACCATACTGAGATGACACCCCTGAATTTCTTAGCCAAGCTTCTCTTTGGATCTTGTTTGTGTGTTTGCTTGCTTATTTTCCTGGTATGTTCTACACAGAACCTACTTTATTCAGAGCAGTAAAATTCAAAATACAAGGAAAAAAAAAAAAACACTATAAAAATTTTTAATTTCTCTTTCAGGGAATTGCCACTTCCTTGGGTATTATGGCAGACATCTTTTCTTCCATGAATGAGCAGGATTATGCACGTTTTAAAACCAATGCTGACATTGACCTGGTGAGACTTGGTTTGGGGTTTGTGTGTGTGGATTCTTCAGGTGGTCTCAAATTCACCCACACATTTCCTCTGCAGTGCTGAGAAGGCTGAAGAAATTCCCATTGCTCCCAGTGAAAAAGTTCATTAGTACCTAGATGGGAGAATGCCTGACTTCAGGAAAAAGAACAAATTAAGAGCATTTTATAGAGTGTATGTATTTGGAATATTTATGGAGTCAAAAGTGACATATCCATGGTAAACCTGAGCAAAAAGGTTCCTGCAGAAACAGACCGAGCTGTTGTTTAAGATGTGATTGTCCCAGCCTACCAGGCCCCATATATTTGGAAATAAAGTCCTTAAGTTGAGGTTTTCCCTCATGGTTTTTTTTTGTTTTTTTTTTTTTTTATTTCACCAGAGCCTCCTGCGGGAGTTCAGCCATCGCTTGTTATCGGCTGCTGAGGCCTGCAAGCTGGCAGCAGCCTACAGCCAGTACACCCCCCTGTTTGTCCTCACGGCCGTGGTGAGTGTTACTCTTCCCCCTGGAAGTGGGATTTGTGCAGGAGAGCAGTCCAGGATGACAAATTTGGCTCTGACACGGCTTTCAAACAGCGCATCACACAGGGCATCATGTCTGTGTTGAGGATTTGGTTGGTTATATGGGGTATACATTGCTCTGAACTGCAATTGGGAAGTAAGCAGAGGGGTGGAAGGCTGTCCAGGGAGTGAGGATGGGCTTTCAAGCCCCAGGAATGCTGCTTCTCCTGGAACTACAGCTGGATTTCAAAGGGAAAAAAAAGGAGGAAGATTATTTCCTCCAGGAGATATTAGCAACAGGCAATTAGAACCAACCTTTGCTTCGAATTGTGTAAGGGAAAGAAACATGTTTTTGATTCCTTCATTCCTTTTTGATCCCCTCCCAGAACATCCGTGGGATGTGTCTGCTGTCCTACAGTCACTGCAAGGACTGTCCCCCGGATAAGAGAGACTTCTACTTGTCTGAAGCCAAAGAATCCTTCGAGATCGGGCTCCTCACCAAGGAGGAGCAGAGTGCCATTACCAGCAAGCAGGAGCTGCACAGTTTCATCAAAGCTGCCTTCTGCCTCGCCACCGTGCACCGATGGCTCTATGGAGAGAGCCAGGAGCTCCGGGAGGTCACTCAGCTGTGCAGGGAAGCCCTGGGAAAACTGCACTCCTACAGCACCTTGTTTCCAGAGGAGGAAGATAAAGGGATGCTTGCCAAGGAGATCATGTCTCTGATCACATCTGTGAAGAAGCGCCTGCGAGTGGGAAGCTTCCCGAATTCCGACGCCAGGTCTTACGTCCCAGACAGTTATAAAGGCTCAGTACAAAAACCTGTCCTGCAAGGGGAGACCAGCTTTGAGAATATCCTTGCCAAGCATTCCCAGCATCACCTCTCAGTGTGCCAAGTGTTTGAAAAAACTTGCAGAATTCATAAAACCACGCCAGGACAAATCCAGGTGGGAGCTTGTATCACAACCTTAAGAACAGAGACCAAAACCATGGACACTGTGTGTGCTACTGAAGACACAGTTCACCAGAGGAGAGGTGCTGTGAAAATCCTGAACTCACCAACAGCAGGAAGCAGATCAGAGGGCTTCGGTGGCCGGAGAAATCAAGACATTGGCTCTGGTGTGATGAAAATTTCCTTCGAAGAAGAGATTGAGCCATTAGAAATGAAAATAAACAGTGAAAATGATGTTTTCAGCGGAGGGCAAAACAGGAGCCAAAGCAGTTCCTCTGAGAGCTCTTGGTGCAAGCTGTCTAAATCCAGTTACTCTTCCAGCTGGGAGGAGCTAGATTGTAACAGCAGCAGAGAGTCTCCCAGGGATGGGGAGCAAGGGGAGAAGGGCCGGGTGGAGGAGCGGTGCTGCACCACAGAATCTGATGGAAATGGTCAGGATGCACCCGTGTGCTCGTTGCCTCCCAGAGTCTGGCATCCTGCTCCTCGGGAGCCCCTCCGTGACTGGGGGGGGTCTCCTCAGCATTCCTTAGAGGGATGTGCACCTCGGGCTGGGAGGATGGCAGAGAAAGAGTTTCTCTGTGGAGAAGAGCTGCAGGAGGGAAGACACCATGGAAGGAGGTCTTCCAAAAAGAAAGCAAAGGGCTCGAACAATGACTTTTCTTCCCTCTCCATCTCTTACTCTGCTCCTACGGGGAAGAGGGAGGAGGAGAAGCCCTTTTCCTATGTGGAGCTGAGCTGCAGGACCAAGGACAGCAGCAGGGAGGGACGTGTCGGTCACTTGGAGTGGGTCCACACAGGAGAACCTGCAGATAGCACTGAGGATCTCTCGTTTGAGGCACATTCCCCCCAAAATGGGGGCACTTCTGTACCATCAACAAACATCGAGCCAAAACTGAGCAGTGACTCCTCTGTGTGTGACTGGATGAGGAAATCTGCCGTTCTGGGGAACAGATCTCTCCAAGTGCCTCAAGTTGACACCCAGGCAGAAACAATAGATGACACTGAATTTGAGTTCATCAGTGTTGGAGACTTAGTAAAGAATTACCCTACAGCATTGGCTCCAAAGGAGGAAGCAACTCCCAGCGTGCCAACAGCTTTGCCCCCTCAGGGAAAGATATCCACAACCAAGCACTTCGACTGTGCCACTACAGAAGAAGATGAAGAGAAGTCTCAGGTCATGGTGAGCAGCAAGAGACAATCCAGTTCATCTCTGAGTTCATGGATCAAATCAGCACAGATGCCCCTGAGCTCTCCTGAAGGTTTGATCCCAAGGGGAAGTGGTTTTGCCTTCACACCTGGGAGAACGAAGGAAGAGATCCTGGACGCTCGGTTTCTGAGGGATGATGATTACAAGCAGCTCCTGGCAGGGGTGGAGCATAATTGGCTTGTCCGGAGACTGATGCCTACTGGGATTTTTAGGACCAAAGAGCTTCACAGAGCATACTGTAAGTTGTCACACAGCAATGTGTGCCTCTGCAGAGAACAAGCTTGGCTCAGGCTTTTTAACACAATATTTTAGTCAACATTTATTAGGATTTAATTTTTTATTGCTTTCTACCCCATTACTTGAGTTGAGATTCCACATGGCATCCCTGAAAACTGTCTGTTTAAGATAATGATCTTTAGGTTAATCATAAATAACAGCCAGCCCTCAGCATAGGCTCAGAGCAGTCCTGTGGGTTTCTCCCTTTTAGCTGTGGTGTTTTCTTTTCTATAGCTGCTCTTCTTCTGAAATACTCCAAGAAGTCCGGGCTGTGGACAGGTCAGGAGACAGCCGTGTTCATTGGGGACTACCTGAATGTGGCCAAGGAAGGCAAGCAGAGAAGTGCCTTTTGGATACACTTCCTGCATCAAGAAGAAAGCCTGGGAAGGTATTCACCAACTAGATTCCCGAAACAAAATGCTTATCAATGCTGCTTCTGTGTAAATATGGATAAAAGCTGTCTGGTAAGATTTGCTGTAGCAAGAATATTTTATGGCTTTCCCAAATGTGTTGGACATTTTGGCAATCTTTTCCATCACTCCATGTAACTCTACTTTTTAATTTCTGGGAAGTAAAAAGCTGCTATACTGTTGTCTTCTAACAGCTAATTGCAGAGTTCTCATCATTACCTGAAGTAGCTTATGCATTAGTATGGGTGGAGAACAGTATTTTATTACCTCTGAGTCAGGTCTCCCTTCAGAGTCAAGAAGAATTGAATTTAAACATTCCGGTGTTATGAAACCCCCATCTCAGGATTTGATGGATATTTTTTCACCTCTATGAGATATAAAAGAAAAAAAAAAAAAAACCACCTAATTTTAATGCCAGCCATTTTAAATGCAGGTGTATTTACTTCTGAACAGCCAAGCTCTGCTTTGCAGTGATGTCTCTGTATCACAGCATCCAGAACAAACACTGCTCCTGACACTTCTCCTTTTGTTTAGGTATGTTGGGAAGGAATATAAAGAAGAAAAAGGACTCCTCCATCATTTCAGTGATGTGGAGCGACAAATGACTGCCCAGTACTACGTGACAGAGTTCAACAAGAGGCTGTATGAGCAGAAGGTCCCTACCCAGCTCTTTTATATCCCCTCTGCAGTACTCCTGGTAAGAGCTCTCTCGTAAGCTATTCCAAGGACCTGATGGCAAAGGGTGTCTTGAGTCAATGGTAGCAATGGTAGCAATGGTAGCAATGTCTTGTTTCAGATACTGGAAGACAGAACTATAAAAGGATGTGTGAGTGTGGAGCCCTACATCCTCGGGGAGTTTGTGAAGCTGTCCAACAACACCAAGGTAGTGAAGAATGAGTACAAAGCCACAGAGTACGGTCTGGCTTATGGCCACTTCTCCTATGAGTTCTCCAATGGAACTGACGTTGTTGTCGATCTTCAAGGTGTGTATGACAGTGAAGTTTATGCCTTTCACACTCAGCTTTTAGCCCATAGGTACCTTTGGGGTATTCATTTCATTTAAATTCATAATGTGTCTCATGGGGTTCTGCTTTTGCTGTCATATGTGGAAAGTGGGAATCACTGAGGGAACACGAAGAGAGCAAGGGCGGTGCCAGGCAGAGAGTCCAGAGTGTGGTAATAGAAAGGCTGTGGTGTTTGATATCAAAATGTACCATTTCTTCCACAGGTTGGGTGACAGGTAATGGGAAAGGCCTCATCTACCTCACAGATCCCCAGATTCATTCCCTCAGTAGCAAAGATGTCTCACGCTCCAACTTTGGGAAGAAAGGAATTTACTACTTTTTCAATGATCAACACATGGAGTGCAATGAGATCTGTCACCGCCTGTCCTTGACAAGGCCCTCGGTGGAGCTGCTGGCCTAGACTGGCACAGGTCAGTCCACAGAATGACCCATGAGCTGGACACTGCTTTACCCTACACATCTTTGGGAGCAGCCTGTCCAGCAAGGCAGCAAAAAGCTGCCTTCATTTCCCATTCTCCTCTTCACTCCCAAAGCCCCAATGTCCTGCTGCCCCCGAGCGCAAAGGCTGGGATCATTTCTTTGGGGAGATTTTCTTGATGAGAAAGGCACCACAGCATCAAAGTTCCACAGAAAGATGGGTCCCCAACAGACTTTGCTTTAACAAAACCATTCCCTTTTGTTTCTGCAGCCAGTGGAGATTTTTAGGCTTTTGTCCCCACGTTTTAGCAATGCTATTGTTTTCTAGGTGATGTTCGTGCCGAGTTGTTTGGAAAGATGCCCTATCCTTGGGCAAACTGATTAGAACTAGGTGTAAAGAGGGAGAAGGAAGAGAAAAAAAAATTAAATCTCTTTACTATGGTGCATAAACCTTCAGTCTTGGGGAGCTGCGCAGCTGCGCAGGGAGAAAAATGCATTCAAAAATATAATGCCAGTGTGAATAATCCTTTCCCGAGCGTTGCTTGCAGACTGCTCCAGCTTTGTCAGGTGAACTTGAACCGGGCCATCAGATTTGCGGCCGTTCCCATTGCACACTGTCTGTCACCCCGGGGCATTCACCATCTTGCCTGTTGTTAAGAGCCAGCAAACAATCCATCATTGAGCTGGGCAGTCGCCGGCTCACACAACAGTGAAATCGGCATGTGACGGGACACTCGGCCCCAGTGTCTCGCAGATTAAAGTGATACATGAAAACTCACGTGTTACTGGGAAGATTAAGCCCGTTATCTTGTTGTGCAGCCAATAAAGGCCGGCCTTGTCCTCGGCAGTGGGGAAATGCTGGCTTTAACTAAGTGACAAACGCCGCGCTCGCATAGCTCCGTGCTCCGGCCAGCGAGCGCCGGCCTCCGGAGGGCAAACAAAGCTAGTTAGCAAGATCCCGGGAATTAATGGGCGGCGGAGATGCTGTGTTAAAGCTTCTCTGCAGAAGCTTTCTCTGCTCTATAGAGACAATTAAAACCAAAACAAAACCTCCCGAACAATCTCTGCACAACAAAGTGTCCTAACGCGCCGCCAGCAGCCGGCCCTGCTGTGTCTGCTCCAGCAGCACACACAGTTTTGGGACCCCTGGCCAGTCATGCCTTTCCCAGCTCCTTCCTGCTCAAAGAAAGAAAAAGAAAATTTATTTAGATGTGCTTACAAGTAAACCCATCTCTGTGAAATATAATATTTTGCTTTCTTCCTAATATTTCCATCTGGCAGCTCATTTCTTCTATTGGTTTTAGGAGACGTTTTGCCACCATAGTTACAGCTACTCACAGAAAAAAGGGTCAAGGATCAGCTTGTCCAGTTCCCTGTTGAAACAGACATGGAATCATATTCTACTGGTCTTATTCTTTACAGAATATCAGGTACTCTGTCTTCATCTGGGGCTTGGATAATGGAAATCATGGATTTATAGCCTCATCGCCTGAAGAACTGGGCTGCACACAAGGCCTCAAACACACAGAGCTTGAATTATTGGTTCACATTTGTGGTACAAATAGGGGATTATTGAGGAAATAAATAGGTGACTCTGATGATGGAGAATATGATATTTTGGTTGTAAATGTCATCTTTGAGCTACTGACAAAAAATTGTTCTTATTTTCTCTGGTTTCAGAATAAAGTAATTTGAGCTGAGACTTAGGGAATACTTTTCCTTTTTTTGATTAGAAATTGGAAGTTTTTATTGGGGATTCAGTGGTTTGTATTAGGTAACTTGCTACCAAGGTGCTTTTGGGGCTTCATTAATTGTAAGTCTCCAAATTCCAACCTAAGTACTCTGTATAACCATTGAGGGCTAGTCTCTACAATATGAGAGGAACTGTGTTATGCTGGGACACTGAAATGTGAACTGTAGGGACATCAAGCTTGAGGAAACATGAAACATTTTCTCCTCTCACCTAAACTCCAGGACTTGAGTTTACACCCTGCGTAAGTGCTGCTCTAAGTCAGGCACAAAACCGGCCTGCTCGTGACAAAGCAGTGACACACTTTCCTGTCCTTCAGGGAAGGTATTTGCTTAAAAAGGTTTTCCCTCCTTCCCTTTCTGCAGGTATCCAGGTGAAAGGCAGGGCCCTGCTTGTGCATCTAAGTTAGTACATTTGATATCCAGGGAACAAGCTGATGCAACCGAAGCCTGCGAACAACAGGTAGAATGATTTTCTCACTCATCTGCCAATAACTAATGACTCTATGGAACACTTCAGGGAATTTCTCTTAGAAAAGATGCAGTGGAAAGGGAGCTCCTCAGTTATCCCAACAATACAGGGCTGAGCCAGGCTTGCCTCCCTCCCTTTCCCTTTGAGTCACAGCATTCCGGGCCATTTCGGCTGGCGGAGAGCGGGTATGGGGTGACCCCTCCAGCTGTGAGGCAGCCTCTGCACGCGAGGCAGCACGGCCCTGCTGCCATAAACCCGGCATCAGCTGCCCCCAGAGCCCAGCTGCTGGATTTAGGCACAGCTCCTTCAGCTATTCATGGGTACTGGGGGGAAAGCCTCACGTCAGCCAGCACAGAACCACAGCCTGTGCTGCCCAGTCTCTTCTGCCTGAAAGAACACAGCAGCAGCAGCCTCCTTGGCGTCTCCTTCCCACTAACCAGAACCGGGATATTTGCAGCAAGGTGTTGGTACCTGCTGCTGTCACCTGCTGCCTTGAGGGAAGCCTTGGCACACGGGTGCCTCCCCCAGCTCTGCGGGGAAGCTGGCGGCAGCATGCTGCTCTCACCCCTCTCCCGGCAGTGACACACGCCACCCTCCTTTCTTCCACTTGGATGGAATCATCTCCCCTCGCAGAGCGGGAGCAGATGGGGCTGTTGGCCTCCACAGCCGCCCGGTGTCCCAGCTCCTGTGAGCCCGCCGTGCCTCTGGCCCCCCCAGCCTGCCCGCTGCCCCCTCCAAACAGAACTTAATCCCATTCCCTAATCCCAAACTTCTCTGCCAAGCTGTTCTTAAGGCAGAGTGTATCTTCCATCAAAAGATACCGAGTTATTAACGATTTGTTTCATGCTGGACACTTCTGCAGGACCGGAGCATCGGCTGCACCGAGCTGGGTGCACAGGCCCATAGAGGCAGGTCCAGCATCCAGGGGGTTCCTGGGTGGCACAGCCAGCGCCCAGGGGATCAGGATGAGGGCAGGATCCCCCCGGCAGGCAGCAGGTGCCTTTCCTCCCTCGGTGACAGCCCAGCACAGCCCAAACTGCCGTGCCGGCTACCGGGGCTGCCGTCCCCTCCAAGCAGGACATCACGTTAATAGAGGTTGATTTGCAAACGGCGTCGCCCCCCAGTGCCCCCCTTTGCCTGACTCCCGCTTTTCTGCTCAATGGCACAGATGCTGCTTTGTGCTGCCCAGGACCAGGCAGCTATTAGCAGCAAATCCAGCGAGGGAAATTAATGAAGGCGACTACTAATAAAAGACAGCTCAGGACAGCCCGACCAACTTGCTCCAAGCGGTAATTAACTTTTTTAAAACTCATGAAGGTAAATATGCCATCAGCTTTGGGCCGGTCTCTCTGCTTTTTAATAAAAGGAGGAGGAGGGGAGGGAAAGGGACGGCTGCGTGTCACAGCCGCCCCAGCACCATCCGTGTTCCCTCCCGGCCGCTGCAAAGTGACCCTCCAAGGATGGGGTTGTTTTTGGCTCCAATCAATTTTTAGAGGCTTGATTTTAAATCTGGCAAGAGTTCTGCCTCTCCTTAGTCTGAATTCAGTACGAGAGGTCGTGGGGATGAGCAGGCTGCCAGAATTTTGCTGGACCTGCACAGCTGTTGTAGAATTGTAGGTAGAAAGCAGGATATCCTTATATCCTTATATCCTTACACTGTCAGCTTGTCAGAGCAAAAGAGTCTGTCTTAGACTGTAAAACACAAGATTTTGCCTTGTAGTAAGACAACAACCTACATCAGGTCACAAAAAAAGATCCCGCTGGGATTTCTTTTTATGCCAGGGGATTGACTGTATAATAGATAACTGAGATCCTTTTTGCCCGTGGGGAATGGGAATTGGGGCCACATAGGCCAAATCCACACATAATACAGGACCGGGGGAAGCCCAACCTGGGGCACCTGAGTAAGGCTTTAGGAAAACTGGGCTTAAAATGCGCCAGCCAGCTGAGAGCCGTGTCGGGAGGGCTCTTTAACGATGGCACTACGTGGACAGATTTATGCCTGCCATGAAAGGCAGCGTGCGGCAGCCCTTAGGGTGCTGGTTTGGCTCCTCGTGGCCATTCTTATGCCAAGGAGGGCTGTAAAAC
Organism: Lanius collurio; assembly: GCA_020086605.1. Lineage (NCBI taxonomy): Eukaryota > Metazoa > Chordata > Aves > Passeriformes > Laniidae > Lanius > Lanius collurio. The sequence continues at coordinate 6,484,409 of JACBWW010000034.1, read as the reverse complement.
CCCCTGGGGGCCTTCGAGCTGCCCCTCCAGCCCTGCCGGCGCTGAGGAGCTTTTATGCCAAAATACAATACACAGAAGGATCATAAACACATGTTCTGGGGCAAGGGGCTGCCATGGAAACCACCCCCAGGTTCCTCACATCATCCAAAGAGGTGTTTACCCATCTTGCATCTCCTGGTCCACTTCCAGGTTGGCCACAGTTGGCACCGGGGACTTGCCATCACCTCCAAAAATCCGTCTTCTGAAAGAAAAGAGGGAAATATATGAAAAAAAGAAAGGAGAGGAATAAACTCAAATTAAGGGGGATAAAGGGAAATAAGTGCTTTTGGCCATATTCAAATGAAAAATCGGGATGAGGGTGACTGGGTTAGGTGACAAATCCAGCCTCTCCAGCTCAGCCTTTGGCAGCATGGTCCTGCCTCCCCCTCCCAGCCTTGCCCCCCTCAGGCCCATTTCCTCCGAGGGCATCTCCAACCAAGCCCAGTGTCCCCAAGAGAGCAGGGAAGGTTTGGCTGACGTGGCTCCCACCCCAAACCGCTCTCCAAACCCCCCCCTCCATCCTCCGCACCGTGTGCTTTTTCCCACAGTGGTCCCGTTGCCACAGTCCCAGCAGGATGGTGACGCTCCTGCCAACAGGGTCTGTACCTGGGATGGAGGGAAATCCAGGATGACGCACCTGGCAAGGAGCAGCGTCCCTCCCTGAGGATGGCTGGGGGGAGCATCCTGGTGCTGAGCTGCCCGGGATGACCCTGCTGCTCCTGCATGGCTCCAGCACCGAGAGACAAGTGCACCCCATCCATCCTGGCATTTTGGAGAGCCGAAGGCACCTACTCCGGTGCCTCTTACAAGAGGGAGAGAAACCAGGAAGGACAATGAGGCCCGACCAGAAAAGATGGAGAGGGCGCTCGGCTTCTCTTGGCATTCCTGGAGTTTAATCATTAAAAAGGGTCGTTAAAAGCGAGTGAGAGTGAAAGACCCGCTCCCGACGGACTGCCCCACACACGGCCAGCGCCATGAAAGGCTCCCTCTTGTTTTGTTCCTCCTGGCCCGTGGCAGATTTGGGGGGACACAGCTTCATCTTGCTGGCCACATCAAAGCAGTGATTATGCAAATACTCCCACTTTTTTTTTTTAGGGAATTATTTATCACACAATAACCCCCCTGCCAGGGGGGGAAACAATAGATCAGGCTAGATAGCATTGCTCGCCCGAGGCTGAGGGGCCGGGGGGACCCCCGCGCGGTTTATTGGCCTAACCTAATTTCACTAATTCTCTTTTCACACATTTTGGGCTTTTTTTCTCTTTCTTTCCCCCCTGCCTTTCGTGGATGTGGCGCCGAGGGCCGGGTTTCACGCTCCCAGGATCCGGAGGGCACCGGCCGGGATTCGCGTGCTGAGCGTTTTATTTAATTAATACACTCAGGCGCCTCTGCTGGTTTTTAATGATTTCCAGGTGTTTGTACCCAGAAGTCCCAAAGTGCTCCCGGGAGCACGGGGACGATGATTGAAGGGCCTGGGAGGCCTCCAGCATCCCACTCCATGGTGACATCCCTGGCTGTTTGCTGGGCACGCTGAACCAAACTCCCTGGAATTGCCTGCGACTTGGAATTCATCTGAGTCTCACAGAGAGGAAATGCTTCCTCTTCTAATCCATGCATTTTTTTCATCAATAACATTTATTTCCTACAGCCTTCTCTGTGAAATCCATCGGTCTGAAGTGTAATAACTTCCATCCATCATCCATCCCATCCATCCATCCTGCATTTTTCCATCAGCATCTTCTGCGCTGAGAGCCAAAGGTAAATGATGAGTAAACTTCCACCGAACTTCCCTCCCTCTCTCTGTCTGTTTAATGCTGTTTCCCAAAGAAACTGTTGCCCACGAACCCAGTGACATCAGGACCCACCAGACCTTGGTTTCACCAGAGACAAGGACAGACCCCATCCTGTAATTCCCAGTTGCTGGCACGTAAAGCACAAAGAGCAGCAATCCCAAAGTTACGAAAATTAGAGCTTTTTATTTATATTTTATCACAAGGACAATCCCTTTGCTCTTCAGCTGTAAATACATACTAGAATAAACTCTGTAAATTATACAAAAAAATACATATTTTCCATGAAATCTGTCTTTATAATAAATAAATGTGAACACGTGTGTGGCTGATCGCTGTAATGTTCCGTGTCTGTTGAGGTTTTCAGTCTGTTGATTTATTTTTAATCTCCTGAAAGAAGGGGGGAGTTCCTTGTCCCCTAAAGGTCGAAATAAATAATGTATGAGGGGATCCTTCCCCATTCCCCCCCTCCCGATTTTTTTTCCCTTTTGATAGAGAGTTCAGCCTAAATTTCCACGCTTGCATTCAGCCCTCACAAAGCCTACAAATTATACAATGACTTCTAACCTGGACCCCTAACAAAACAATTTACTTTTTTTTTTCCCTCGCTTTGCACCCCCCTCCCGCCTATAAATCATAAGGGACAGATGGCAAAGAGGAGAGCGGGGAAAGGGGGGGACACACACACAAAAGCCCCGCGGTGACAGATCTGGGAAAACTGGGCAAAGTGCACATCGGAGAGAGAGAGAGTGAGAGAGAGAGAGAGAGAGAAAGAGAGAGACGGAAAGTTTGGTTTGGCAGGTGCCGTTCCCACAGCCCGCCCTGCCCTGGGAAGCGGGCAGATGCCGCCGCCGCCCCGGGGGGAGCCCCGGGACCGCCGGGCCGGGCTAGAGGCAGCGGCGGGGGAGCGGCGGCGGCGGCCCCGGGGCAAAGCGGCCCGGCCAGTGCTCGGGGTCCGAGGCGGAGCCGGCGGGGCTGGCGGGCGATAAAGTGCAGGCGTACGGGGAGCCGGAGGGCGCGGGGCTGGCGGCGCCGCCGCTCCAGGAGGAGGCGGGCGAGGGGCTGCCCTCGGCGGGGACCGCCGCTGCCGCCGCCCCGTCGGGGCCGAGCCGCGCCGCCCCGGCCAGCCGCAGGGTCTCGGTGAGCGCCCAGATGTAGTTGTGGGCGAAGCGGAGCGTCTCGATCTTGGTGAGTTTGGCGTCCTCGGGGAAGGTGGGCAGCACGTCGCGGAGGGCGTCCAGCGCCGCGTTCAGGTTGTGCATCCGGTTGCGCTCGCGGTTGTTGGCCTTGAGCCGCCGGCTCCGCTTGATGCGCTGCGCCGTCTCCGCAGTGCGCGCCGCCCGCGGGGCGCCGCGGGACCGCCCCGGCCGCCTGATAGAGAGTTCAGCCTAAATTTCCACGCTTGCATTCAGCCCTCACAAAGCCTACAAATTATACAATGACTTCTAACCTGGACCCCTAA